>ML249110.1:37661-52353 GCA_005239495.1 Nicotiana undulata
GGAGAGAGGAAAAGAAGGGGGGGGGGGGGGGGTACCAGTGAGAGGGGATTTGGATGAACTCCGGCGACTTGCCGGAGTTTGGCCAGACTCTGGCGACCTCCAAAAATGAGCCTTACTCGTATGAATCGACGGCTCTTGTCAAGAGCCATCGACTCATGTGAGTTTGAGTCACATAGTTGCTTGGGATTGTCTTCAACAAATTTTAAGGTTTTGACAGTTTCTAGATTTGAAATTACTCGTTTCAGGTTGAGATTTTGTGAAAATAGATGGTGGTAGGTGACTGAGGAGGGGGAGGAGATGGTCTGATAACAATTCGGGGTCATTTGGTGAAGCTCCGCCTCCGTAGGCGATTTCCTCTCGGCGGAGGACGGAGGAAGGATGGTGGCTCCAGGCGGAGCCCGGTGGATTGAGAGAGAGAAGAGAGAGACAGGTTAAGAGAGGGGGGTATTAGACTTAGGGGGAATTAAGGGCCGGGGGGTAGGTGAAATAGTTATATAGTTAGGGGTACTTAGTTTAGGACCGTTGGATCAATGAGATCAAACGGCTAGGGGCTCGAGGGGACGAAACGGGGTCGTTTGGATGGGTATTGGGGGCCGGATGGGTTATGGGGTTTGGGATGGGTCGCTTGGGTAGTGTAGAGACCAGGTTTGGGCCTGAGTGATTTCAGCCCAGGTCCGAATTTAGTCTTTTTTAATTAACTAACCCAATTAATTTAATTAAACTCAAACCTAATTAAATCTAAAGAAATGTAATAATTGATTCTAAACCTTTATTTTCATCTAATTACAGATTAATTAGGAATTGATAACAATTAATTTTATACTCCTAATCAAATCTATGACTTATTGGATAAAATGATTAATTTTGGTAATTAGTTGTTAAAACTTATATTACATCAAATAACCACCATCTGTCTGTTATTTAATTTAATTAATTACAAATAATAAGTTCATAATTCTTTGATAATGGTGATGCAATTTTAATAATTTTAAAGATGAATTATGAATATGCAAAAATGCAAACAATTCACGATTAATCACTAAAATTCACCAACAATTTGTAAAATTAACTCATTGTATCGAATTTGTAGGAGTGTAGGGTGGGTGAAAAAATCACGTGCTCACAGCTACTTGAATTCATGGATGATTCCGAAGAAACAACAAAAGAGAAGGAACAACTCTCTAAAGAATGTGCAATGCTACAAGCAAAATGCATGAACCTGGAAATCAGAGTAATTGAAACTGAAAAGAAAAACATTGTCTTGTTGAACCAGGTTCATCCACTTGAAACTGAGATTCTAGAGCTAAAATCTGAAAACTTAAAATTAAAGCTAGGATCCAGTAAAAAGATTGTTGATCATTCTCATATCATGTTAGAAGAAAATATAGGAAAACTAAAAGATAAGATGTACGCCAAGGATGAACAGATAAGGACAGGTAAAGAAGAACTTGGTAAAGTCAAACATGAGTTGGATCGAACTTGTAAATGGAATAAATCTCCGATGCCTTGACATGGCTTCAAGAGAATCATAGTAGCAACAGGAGAGGGCTTAGCTTTGGGAGTCAATTGCCCAAGTGGGATCCCAAAAGCAAGTATCTCACTCTCCCTGAGAATAAAATCTGCACCCACCGTGGTAAGACTTGCCACTACAAAATTGAGTGTACTGCAAAAGAACGGGCCAGTCGAAAAATGAGAGGTTTGTTGAAAAGAAAAGCTGGTTACAAAAATGGGCCAGAAAAAACTTGATTCATCCATTCTCTCATAGAAAAGGACCCAAACTAGTTTGGGTTCTTAAAACTAACCCCTGATTTCTTTTTGTAGGTTCAAGTGAGAGAAAGCAACCAAATTTGGTATTTGGACAGTGGCTGCTCAAAGCATATAACAGGGAACAAGGAACAGTTCCTTTCACTTGAAAGCCTCAAATGAGGAAATGTCTCCTTTAGAAACGGAAAGAAAGGTGAATTATTGGGGTTGGCAAGGTAGGTAAGGATGACACACGTTCCATCGAACATGTGTACCGGATAGATGGCTTGAAATATAGCCTGATCAACGTGTCACAATTATGTGACATAGGTAACCTTTTTGCTTTCACTTCCACAAAATGCTTTGTGATCAACCTGCTTACTGAAAAGATTTTTTTTGCAGGTAAAGAGAATGAATAATATCGATGTCATAGACTTGTCCACACTGTCCGAAAATGAACTCACTTGCTTAAGTGTGTTGGACAGTGATCCCCTCTTTTGGCACAATCGACTTGGTCACGCGAGTCTAAATCAACTTAACAAACTAGTCTTTAAGGACTTAGTGGTAGGGCTTCCTAACATTAAGTTCAAGGAAGACAAAATTTGTGAGGCATGTGCAAGGGGGAAGCAGGTAAGATCCTCATTCAAAAGTAATAAAATGGTCAGCACCACCAGGACGTTGGAACTGGTTCATATGGATCTTTGTGGTCATATGAGAACTGTGAGCAGAGGTAGTAAGAAATATGTTATGGTGCTAGTTGATGACTACTCAAGGTTCTTGGACCTTATTTCTGACATCTAAAGATGAAGCATTTGATATGTTCACTTTATTTGTTAGAAAAACTCAAAAACCGTTAGGAAATCAACTAGCATCCATAAGATCTGATCATGGTACTGAATTTGAGAATGCAAAGTTTGCTGAGTTCTGTGATGAACATGGTATCAATCACAACTTTTCTGCCCCTAGAACCCCACAGCAAATTGGGGTTGTTGAAAGAAAGAATAGAACTCTTGAAGACATGGCAAGAACCATGCTTCTTTCTAGCAAACTACCCCACAGCTTCTGGGCAGAAGCAATAAATACTGCATGCTACATAATAAATAGATGCATGATCAGGCCACTGGTAGAGAAAACTCCTTATGAATTATTTAAAAGGAGAAAGCACAACATATCCCACCTTAGGGCTTTCAGATGCAAGTGCTTTGTGCACAATAATGGCAAAGATTCCCTAGGTAAATTTGATCCTAGAAGTGATGAGGGAGTATTCTTGGGATATTCATCACATAGCAACGCTTATAAAGTGTATAATAAAAGAACTATGTGTGTAGAAGAGAGTGCGCATGATGTCTTTGATGAAACTAACACTCTTTCTAAGAGACAGGAACCAGAAGATGAGGAGCTTGGACTGGTGAGAAGCAGTGAACACATTGACGCAAATATGGAAGATGGAACAGGTGATGGACCTGGTCCAACTACCCCAAGCAACATGACAGGGGAACTCAACATGTGAACCTTGGCCCTGATGCTGTTCCACAACAACAAAACACCATGGAACTATCTAGAAGTGAACAGTTGGTGCTCAAACCACACAGAGATTAGAGTTCTCACCCTCTTGAGAACATCATAACACACTTGACATCTGGAATCAAAACAAGATCCTCTTTGAAAAATCTGTGTGCGTTTGATGCCTTTCTATCCTTGATTGAACCAAAAAAGATTGGTGAAGCCCTACAGGATGCTGACTGGGTAAATGCCATGCAAGAAGAGCTGAATCAATTTGAAAGAAGTCAAGTATTGCACTTGGTACCCAGACCACTAGACAGATCAGTGATTGGCACAAAGTGGGTGTTCAGGAACAAGCTCGATGAGGATGGAACTGTTACAAGAAACAAGGCTAGACTGGTTGTCCAAGGATATAGTCAAGAAGAGGAAATTGACTATAATGAGACCTTTGCCCCTGTGGCAAGACTGGAGGCAATCAGACTTCTTATAGCATTTGCTGCACACATGGAATTCACTCTCCATCAGATGGATGTTAAGAGTTCTTTCCTCAATGGCTATCTGAAGGAAGAAGTATTCGTCAAACAGCCTCCAGGTTTTGAAAGCAAGGAGACACATGACCATGTATACAAACTTGACAAGTCTTTGTATGGACTCAAACAAACACCAAGAGCATGGTATGAATGACTATCAAAATTCCTTCTAGAACATGGATACAAACAAGGAAAAATAAACAGTACTCTGTTCTTAAAGGAAAAGGGTATGGATCTCCTGGTTGTGCAAATATATGTGGATGATACCATATTTGGTGCGACCACTGAAAGATTGAGTAAGGAATTTGCTAAATTTATGGGGAGTGAATTTGAGATGAGTATGATGGGTGAGCTAAACTTCTTCTTAGGCTTGAAAATCAAGCAAACTCAAATGGAACAATGATCCATGAACAAAAATATGTGAAGGAATTACTCAAAAGATTTAAAATGGAAGACTCAAAGGAAATTAACACCCCCATAGCCATAGCTACAAAATTAGATGTGGATGAACCCGGTTCATCCGTTGATCGAAAGTTATACAGAGGGATGATTGGGTCTTTGTTATATCTCACTTCCAGCAAACCTAATATTGTGTTCAGTGTAGGACTGTGTGCTAGGTATCAAGCAAATCCAAAGGAGTCCCATCTCACTACAGTCAAGAGAATTCTGAGATATCTGAAAGGCACTACTGATTTATGCCTTTGGTATTCTAAAGGTAGTAATTTCGACCTTGTAGGATATGCTGATGCAGATTATGCAAGTTTCCTGGTTGACAGGAAAAGTACTTCAGGCATGGCTCACTTTTTGTGCTCTTGCCTTGTGTCTTGGGCTACCAAGAAACAAAACTCAGTAGCCTTGTCTACTGCTAAGGCTGAATATGTGGTTGCAGCCTCATGCTGTGCTTAGTTGCTATGGATCAAGAAACAACTCATGGACTTTGTTATAGAGGTTGGATGCATTACTATTTTTTTGACAACACTAGTGCAATTAATATGACAAAGAACCCGGTTCATCGTAAAAGAACTAAGCACATAGATGTTAGACACCATTTCCTAAGGGATAACTATGAAAAAGGAATGATCTCAATTGAATTTTGTACTACTGACAAGCAAATTGCAGACATCTTTACTAAAGTACTGTGTAGGGAGCATTTTGAGAGAAACCGTCTTGAATTAGGGATGATTAAGATCACCAAATTGAAAAAAAATTGAAAAATTGAAAAAATAAAAAATTGGCTAGAAACACTAGAATAGATAATTAACCAGTCTAATCATTGCTCTGTAACATGACTTTATTGCCATACTCTCTTGCCATGTATTAATATGATTCCATGGTTGCTAATGATGTTTTTCTATCTTTGTAAATTGAGGCATATTAACAACTATAACACGATGAACCTGGTTCATCGTTGCTGGTTCATCTGACTGACAAGGTACGTGCTCATCTCCATACACTTCTTGAATTAATTATAGTCACACATGAACAAGAATCTATCTATATTTGGTTCAATTCAAATTCTCAGTACTTATCCTAAAATGAACCAGTTTCAAGGAGTCCCATCGTATCTTAAGTCACCTAGATTTAGGGGTTTATAACCGTCTAATCAATGACACTCCTACATCGATTAGACTCCCACTTAATTAAATATTCTTCCCGTTGTACACTTAATAACCACATATTTAAAAGGCCATCATTACCTCCCCTCATAACATAATCGTCGAACCTAGTTCATCTTTCCTCTCAAACAAAAACTGAACAACTTTCTTCTCTTCCAAATTCTTCATAAAAATGTCTTCACAACCAGCTGTTTCACCTTCTTTCTCCACCTATGATTATTAGGACGGTGATTTTAGTTCTAATTCTGCATTAGTATACAGTTCACATTCTCTAGCCATATCTTCAACCCCCCAAAACCCTCCAGTTCTTGAACCCACTCCTGAACTTACACCTACCCCTACTCCAACCCCCAGGGCACGTAGAGTGAAAGTTGTGGCCAGACAATTAGTGGCTTCTAGGTCTCGTTCCAAATTTTTAGAGGAGATACTTCAAGCTGACAAGGTCCAAGACTCTCAATCCTCCAGTGATTCTTTCAAATTTGCTAATAAGGATGAAACACCTGGTTTATCTGACACTGAACAAGGTAATCTTGAAGTTGGGTCTGCAACAGCTACTTCTGAAAATAGGTTTATTTTGGTTGGGTCAATTGTTGATGTAGAAATGCCGGATAGGCGGAGAAAGCTGGGGAACAATAAAAATCATGAGAGAGAGGGAAAAGGGAGCTCTGTAAGGGGATTTGGGGAGGACGGTGCCACTTTGGCTATTTGTGTCCCTGCTCCTGTGATTAATAAAGAAGGAGTCACAAATTTAGGTGGAAGCATTTTTGGGGAGGCAGCAGCAGTTCTGGAGAGCCTTCAAAAGTCAGTAGATGAACATGGTTCATCTATTGAGGTGATGTTGGACGAGATGCTAAGGAAGTTGGGGGAGCCTATAATCCCAAAGAGAGAAGAACTCCAAAGTCTAAGAAGGTCACTACCCCTGCTCCACCAAGGAAAATGAAAGCTCTAATATCTGCTGATGCTCCTGCCCCAAAGGTTCGTGCTACTTGAAGTGTTGTTCGACAAGGAGAAGAAGAGTTGGAAAGGGCTCTGAGAGAGAGCAAGAAGAAGAAGGCTGCCAAGGGAAAGGTAAAGGTTGGAGAGCCTATTGAGGCTGTTACTGTTGATGATGATACGATGGACCTTGTCCATCATGAGGAGTAGCCTGCTCCAGTTGTGGTAGAGACACCTAAACCCAAGAAGGCTAAGCCTTCTTCCAATAAATCAGCATCTGTGTCTTCCACACCCTCAACCGCTGCAAAAAGGACCAGGTCTAAGGCCAAGAAAGTCAAGATTGTTGAAGAAGAGGAATGGAGTGGAGGAGAGGAGGAGGTGTCTGGTGAGCAATATGATAAATTCACCATGTTTGACAAGCGTACTATTCTTATGGGAAAACTGGTGAGAGATCTTGAGGAATCAGGGATGATCTTCCTGATGGATACCCTGGAGGTGCAAGGGTGGAAGGATATGGTTCTTCACCTTGAAGGCAAGATGGCAAGGAATGCGTTGGTGGAGTTTATGGACAACGCAAGTGTCACAGATGGCAGGGTAACTTCCACAGGTTAAGGGGTTCATATCACGTTTGATGCGAAGGAGCTGGGAGAGATACTGCAAATCCCTACTGAGGGTTATGATGATTACACAAGGCAAAGATGGCCTAGTCTCGATGGGATTTCCTCTGCTCTGAATATAACCAGATTTTTCTGTGAAAATCAGGAGGAACTTGAGCCTAAACCAGTGTATAAGAGTGAAATGAAGCCCCAACACAAATTGTTCTTCGAGTTTGTGATCAAGTTCCTGCTACCAAGAAAAGAGTGTAGGCACATTGCCAGCTACATGGACTTAACGTTTATGGAATGCTTGTATAGGGGTAAGCAGATAAATTGGCAAGCTTTCATCATACAGCTCTTGGACAGAGTTGTGAATGGGGCCAAGGCACACGCCATACCATATGGATTTATTCTGACTGTTGTGCTTGCCCATTTCAAGGTTCCTGTGAAGAAAGCTGAGATGGCTACTGCTAAAGATTTCTTTGTAAAGAATATTCTACTGACACTACAATGTAAATGTTCTGGAGGATGAACCTGGTTCATCTAGGAAGCATCCTGTTAATAGAAAGGTTAGGTCATTGGTGCAGGAAGGTGAGATAAAGGATGCTGAGATCCTTCGATTGAAATCTCGCATCATTGAGGTTGAAACTTAGCGGGATGCTCTCAGAGTTGAATTAGCTAAAGAGAAGGAGAAGAATGAAGGTGTTCTTCAACAAATGCTTTCTCTCCTTCAAGCCAAGACCTCAACCTCATCTGCTCCTTCCCAACTAGTAGTCCAGTGCCACCAAAACCCCCCTTCAATGCCCAGTTTGGGATTTGTTCTGTTTCTGTTTTTGTTTTGCTCATGGTAGTGACTGTTTTAGTCCTTTTAGTGTATGGTGCTTGGTTGCTATCTAATCAATGATTTCTGCTTTTTTTAGTTATTGACTTTGTCTCAGTTTCTTACTTAGTTTACATTTTATTGGTTTCTTTTGATGATTCATCATGCTTTGCACCTGTAGTTGCCTTAATGGCCATGAGTAACTGTTAATAACCCTGGTAAGTTTATCATTTTGCAACTTTCCAATGATGCCAAAAGGGGGAAGATATGTGTTTTTCAAAATTTCAAAGAATTGTAATATTTCAAAGAATTGTGATAATTATAACCTAAGTGTTTGAAGATTGTACAGGGTTAAGCACAAAGTTTGTCATCATCAAAAAGGGGGAATTTGTTGAACCAAGTCACTGCATGGTTTTGAAGATTGACAAATGCCTACCCAGTTGAACCAGGTCCATCAGGGCAAACATACTCGAATAGACCCATTGGCAGAAGAACCGTCTATGCACAGGAGATAAACATGATTGCGAATTATCCATAAACTAAGAGGTTGTCTCCTAAAGCGAAAATGTTGCAAATTGATAAGAGGTTAGAGTTCGAGTTCAGCAAGGACAAAAACAAAAGAAGGAAGTTGAGATAAATACAAACTCTTCCCCCAAGGAAGAGTTGCATTAGAATTGAACAACATATCTCAACGACTGACTCTATAAAGTGTTGAAGTATTCCTACTGAAGATTTGATCACACAAAGGCATAAGTGAAACAAGAACTGAAAGCAAAATTACCAAAGCAATTTTGCAAGCAGATTCCTTGTGCGACAAAAAAGCTACGTGAACCAACTAGAAGAACCAGTTTCATCTGTTATCTTTTGAGTCTAGTTGGTTTGTAGTAGGATACTAAATATTGTATCTTTCAGCTTTATTAGAAGCAATTGTAATAGGTACACACTGTGTTCTTTAATTCTGCAATTACTTTTTCGCAAACAGTAGAAGTTGGAATACCAAGAAGAACCAAGTTCTTCTATAAAGACAGCACTTGAAAATTGGACACCACACAAATCACCCCCCCCCCTCTTGTGTGGAATTGACGTATAAAACATCAATATGTATATTGGATCGGGCTGCACGCCGCAGCAATATAGCGTTTGGGCTGTAATAACCCCTCCGGAGTCTGTACACCCCCAGTGAGCGGTGGTACCTACTGAGTACGAGTGCCGAGTGCCGAGTGATGAGCGATTAGGAGGCATGAGTGACAGTGAGGTTGCCTGAGGGGCTGATACTAGGTGATTGTTAGGTATGCTAAGCGGATGATTCTGAGTGATAATTTTCCCGAGGGGCGGTTTATGACATTTGTTTTTGCATGAGTAACTATTTATGATTCATTTCATTTTTACACTAAATCTTCTTGGGCATTTTTCTGAAATCATTGGAAATTACACTTTTCAAAGGATTTTACTGAAATTGGCTTTTTAAGCTTGCTGATTTAATGTATACATTGTTGGAAAGAAAGACTGCTTATTGTGAATTGATGATTTGATCCTGTGTGTTTCTTACTGCTCAGACCTGATTTATTTTCATTACTACTGAGTTGGCGTACTCACCATTACTCCCTGCACCTCTGTGTGCAGATTCAGGTGTTGGTACCGAGCATTAGCCCTCTTATTATGCGCGAAGCCGGGGTCGGGACATCGATGTAGCTGTCAGCATCCGCAGCATATCTGTTTTCCCTTTCTTGTTTTGTACTTAGTTCTTCAATCCGAGATTTATGTATTGTGACAGTAGTATTATTGGTATCATTCTTAAATGCTCATGACTTGTTTGCTCCAGATCTTGGGGATGGTTGTAGACTGTTTAGCTTGCTTGTTTTACTTAAAAATATTTAGAGATTTAAATACGTTTATTAAATGTCAATAATGATTTGGGAAATTTTGAAAAGAAAAATGTAATTATGTGATTGTTGGCTAGCCTAGTTCCACGATAGGCACCATCACGTCCGATTTAGGATTTTGGGTCGTGACAAGTTGGTAACAGAGCACTAGGTTACATAGGACTCAACGATCATGAGCAAGTTTAGTAGAGTCTTGCAGATCGGTACGGAGATGTCTGTAGTTATCTTCGAGAAGCTACAGTACCCTTAGGAAAAATCTCACATTCTTGAATTCTTGTCGTGCGAATCCATTTTGTTCAGCCAAAAGCGTAATTCTTTGAATTCCTTTCATGTATTCGAATGCGCACGTGAGCGCTCGATATCAGCTGTGCATCGACGACTTGTGATTCCCATGGGTGAGATGTGATTTTAGAATATTGATAATGGTCCAGTCTATAGGACTTGAGGCCGAATTTTGTCTGTGGCCTTAGTGCTTAAATTATGTTTGAGCCAGCACATGCATTTGGGGACTTATATGTCCGTTTTTGTTCTTATTGCTGGGATTTGGTGACTGGATGACTACGTGGTGAGTGTGACTTGAGGGTTAGATGGTTTGTGTCATATGAGCTTATGAAGGATTTAGTTGAATCTCACCACAGTATGGTGGCAGTGATACCGTATGGGCATCGTGAGTTATTGTTTGTCTTGATCTTTATCTTTGTGCCAAGTGGGGGAGTCCGCTAATTATAAGTTGATTACACGATTATGTGTTGTATTGGTTTCGGTTCTAGGTATATTGGTGAATCAGTTATCACCTACAGAGGCGGAGTTTGGGAATGACTCGAGTAATGGAAATTCTTTGATACAGGTTGTAATGTGCTTTACGGGTAAATGGAATTAATTGAATGATTGAGTTGTACTTGTAAGTGTAGTGTGTGCAGTGTATGAGTTGCATGTTGCTTCAAATATATGGATTACTTTCCTAGTATGTGGTTTGCAAGCGGGGTCAGGTCGTTCTGTTTACTTGGTCAGTGTAATTGAGATTTGCATAGATTGGAAGACTCTCGAGAATGATTCTGATGGATTCAAGAATATACATAACAATTGGGAATCTTAAAGAGGTGTGTTTGGCTAGAAACTGAGATTGACATTGGAGGGTGTCAAGACTTGTGCCATTTCTACCTTATCGTGGATTTTCCACATCAGTATCAGGAAGGTGAAGGTAATGACTTTAAATTCGCAGGAAGTCTCTTCAGGGTAAGTATTTCTAATGTGGTACTTTTGGGGATATTTGAGAGAGTATTCAAAGGCTTATGAGCCTTAGACATTATATTTTTATGCTTGGGTCTAGTGTGGTGAGTCTAGGTTGAGAATTGCGCTATTATGACAAGGGGAAAGTATCAATTCGAAGATAAGTCAGAAGGAACTTGGATAAATAGGACATCTTTGTAACACGTCGGATCGGCATGGTAAATGATATGATTAGTTCTTTAGGGTGCTTACGAGACAATGAGTTATACATATGTTTCTTAGCAATGCTCTTGGACCTTGCTGACTGCGTAGCTTGGTTGAGTTAGAAGGATTCAGTCCTGACGGTTTGGTGTTGTAAAAATTTGATTCGGAGAGTTCTTGACGGTTTCTACCACGGTTAGAGATGTATAGTTTCTACTGGTGTGAGGGCCATGTGATGTATAATGATTTTTCTTCTAAATGTGATCAAATGGAAAGTTCTTGGCTAGTGGGGTACGTTATTGCTTGTGGCTCGGAAGAAACTATGAAGTTCCCATATTTATCATAGGAGGGCATGGTGTAGGCGGCATATTGTGTAGGGTTGAGATTTTCATGTGTGAGGTTACGGTTCAGATATGGAAGGAAGGCCATAAATTCTTAGGCAGCACAAGCAGTTCCAGATGACTAGGTAGATGATATCACTAATTGGTGTGACTGGATGAGGGTATACATTCAGAAAAGGGCAATGTGTTTAGGGCAATGTGTTTGAGTAAGGGTGCTTTATTGGTGTTAGGACGCTCTTTTGTTGGATCACTGTTGATATTCAAGGTTGCATGGTGTCACGGAAGAATTTTAGGGATATCCCTCGTGGAATGATTGAGTATCAGGGATGTGTTATATATTCGAGCGGTGGAGTGGAGATCAGATATAGTAATTTGTGCGCTTTATGGACTTCGAGGCTGAGAGTTTTCATAAACAAATTATTTTTGTAGTTGTGAACTACGAGGATGCGAGCAAAGCTAATCAGGTGTTAGTATATGCCATGATTCAGTCATTATAAACTTTCATAGAGTTATCTACCTGTTGTGGGTGACCAGAGTTGACTTAGAGTTATTGGTAGGCTAGTATGGGTGTGTGTTCTGCACCGAGTCGGAATTGTTAACTCCGAATTGCTATTCTCGAGGAATGTACCATTCGATTGTCACTGAGTTTATTCATATTCTGGAGTGATCTATGAGTTACCCTTTGATGTTGGGGGAGTGGTGATTGTTTATTATATGCACATATGGTGAGGATTTATTTGGGCTTTATAGCAGGATTTGAGTAAAGTGAGTAATTGGGTA
Source organism: Nicotiana undulata (assembly GCA_005239495.1). Classification (NCBI taxonomy): domain Eukaryota; kingdom Viridiplantae; phylum Streptophyta; class Magnoliopsida; order Solanales; family Solanaceae; genus Nicotiana; species Nicotiana undulata. The sequence goes on from ML249110.1 coordinate 49,838, forward strand.
TTATGAGATGGAGACGTATTGATTATGTTCTTTCTGGTTCGAGTGCCATGGTATCGTCCGATTTCCCCGTGGTTATGGCAACGCACTTTGAGTACTTGATGTCGAATTTCGCATGGTTATTGATTTTTTAGCAAGGTGGCTTGGAGTATTTCGTGTTGTCCAGTGTTTGGATAGGATCACGCATTGTAGCGGAGTTATGTAGAGGTATGCTCCTTGGTGTCAGATTCGTGTGTTCTGATTTTACGGTGTGTGCCAGGCTTTTAGCATGATGGTGTGACGGTAATTGTTAATGGCAGGATAGTCCTCTCGTTTGAATCTTCTTTATTTTATGATTTGAGCTCTTGGGATGTTTTTATTGAGTGCACGAGTTGCACAAGTAATGGCTCTGGATGGTATTGATGCTAATCGGGCGAATGGTTGCTGGTTTCTACGTGTTTCTTTCATCATCGGCACCATATGAAAGTGTTAAAGAGAGACTTTGCTTGATAAGGGGTTATTTACCGGTATTGGGTTGTTTGAGCAGCGATTGTGGTTAGGAGTTATCGTTATGAGTGTTTGAGTCATGTGTTATATTATGTGATTACTTCTTAGGTTACAGATATGGCTTGATTCAGCGAGTTCAGAATATTTCAGCTTATAGTTGTGGGATTTTGTTCTCATAAATTATTTCAGAAGTGGAAATTTGGTTCTAAGGTTTATGGGTCAGGATGGATTTCGAAATTTCATCTATGTTGTGCTATGGGACCTACATGGGATAGGGTGACGAGGGATCACCCTAGGCATGTACATGGTAGATTACACGACAATTTTTGGCAGGTTTTGGAACAACTCTGGGCACGTTCGAGGATGAACGTATGTTTAAGTTGGGGAGAATGTAACGACCCGATCAGTCAGTCCGAGAATTTAGCCCAGTTTCCCCCATGTCTACTTCATTTTGTGTGGTTCAGCTCTTGTGTGTTTTGTTTGGTCGGTTTTCTCGTGTTCGGAGTGGACGTGGTAAGAATTGAGACACTTGGTCTCTTAAATTGGCTTAATAGTTGAAAAAGTCAACTCAGAGTTGACTTATTTGCAAACGACCTCGGAATGTATATTAAGGCTCGGATAGCTTCGTTAGGTTATTTGGGACTTAGGATTGTGTTCGGAATGTGATTTCGATGTCCGATGTAGAATTTGGCTTGAATTGGCGAAAGTTGGTTTTCGGCGATTTCCCGTCGGCAGTGGAAAAATAGGCTATAGGGGTCGTAATTGAATTTCAGAAGTTGGAACAGGTTCGTAATGTCATTTTGAATATGTGTGTAATATTCCAGGTCAATCAGATGTGTTTTGGTTGGTTTCGGCATCTTTGGTGAAATTTCGAAATTTCAAAGTTCATAGGCTTGAATTTGATGTCATTTTGATATTTTTATGTTATTTTTGGTGTTTCGAGTGCTCGACTAAGTTAGAATGAGGTTATGGTACTAGTGTGTGGTCTCGGTTGGGGCCCCAAGGGGCTCGAGTTGATTTCGAATGGGTGTCGGAAGTTTTGGAGATGAGGAAATGCAGCTGAAGCTGCTGGTGTGAGTGCTTCTGGTGTTTTCGCACCTGCAGAAGGTGAGCCGTAGGTGCGAAGTCGCAGGCACGGGGTGCGAAGCCGCATATGCAGAAGGATGAGCGCAGGTGCGGTGGCTGAGATTTTGAGGGTTCTCAGCAGGTGCGCACCTCGGACCGCAAGTGCGGGTCCGCAGGTGCGCGTATGTGGCCGCAGGTGCGGAACCAATGTACAGGAAGTATATAAGCATGCCTCAGCGAAATTTAGCCATTGTTTTCAATATTTCATCCGGGTTTGAAGCTTTTAAAGGGTTTTTAAGAGGGAAAATCGATAGTTCTTCATCGAGGTAAGGTTTTTGGACTTAAAACTCGTTTATATGTGATTAAAGGTCTGATTAGTGGTGAAAATTTGGGGAAAGTCAGTGCAAAATGGGTAATTAAGGCTTGTGATTAAGAGACCTTAAAATGGGAATTTGAGGGGTCATTTGAAGTCTGATTTTGGTGTTCTTGATATGTATAGACTCATGGGAGGATGAGGATTCTTGTGGTGTAAATTTAATCGAATTCTGAGACGTGGGCCTAGGGGTCGGGTTTGGCCAATTTCGGGATTTGTGCCTAATTTTGATAATTTTGGGAGCCTATTCGAAGGGCAAGAGTATTGCGGAGTAGTTCTTCGGGCTGGTTTGAGGTAAGTAATGACTTTAAAACTTGTCATGATGGTATGAAACCCCGGACTTAGCATATCCTCACTGTTTTGGAGTGACGCACACGCTGGATGACGAGTGTGTGGCGTGCACTGATGGGGAATTTTAACTTGGTTCTTCCCGAGGCAAATATTGAGTTGCGTAATTGCTTTTAAATCACATAAATCACAGTCTGAGTAATATAAACACACAAAACATGCATACAATTCCACAAACCAGTACAACACCAAGTCACCACGTAGTATTCATCAAATAATGAGTTCGAAATCAGTTTTCAGAAAAACC
>ML249111.1:0-10364 GCA_005239495.1 Nicotiana undulata
GATAATATAATATAAATACATAAAAAATAACCAACGGCTATAATTTTAAAAACTAGCCGTTTGAAAAGTTTAAAAAAAAGTCAAATGGCCCACAAACTGATAATTTAACCCCAAACTTTTTATAATTACACATTTTCCCTTTTCTCAACTATAAATACCCCTCATTCTTTCATTATTACTCACAAAATCATCAATCTCTCTCTACTCAAATTCTCTATTCAAGTTAAATCATGCCTGGTGGTTCTAGAAATAACCCATTTATTCAAGAACACTATAATGTGGTAGAAGAAAATGAAGAATTTTACATAGTAAAGTGCAAGCACTGTGGTCATGTCTACACTTGGCGTCCAAAGTTGACCGGCACNGAAAATGAAGAATTTTACATAGTAAAGTGCAAGCACTGTGGTCGTGTCTACACGTGGCGTCCAAAGTTGACCAGCATGGGCTCTTTAAGGAGACATATAATAAAGAATTGTCTTAGGCGTTCTCAAGACATTCGTAATGTTATAGTTTCTTAATTTAATTTGAAGTACTATTATTATTAATTTGAAGAAACTTACTGTTTTTTGTGTTTAAATATGAATTACAATATTTATATCCCAAATATTTACAAGAAATTGCCTTACATAAAAAAAAATTAAAAAAAATAGGCCGGACCCGTTTAGGCCCGTTTGGCCCGGCCCGCTTAGCACGGGCCCATGTGGGCTTAGGCCCCGTGGGCCCGGTTCCACCCACATAGCACGTTTAGCCCGGGCCCGTTTAGCCCCGGCCCGCATAGCCCGCAGCCCGTTTGGCCCCGACCCACTTGGCCCGGGCCCGTCCCGTTAGCCAACCTTAGTTAACGGTTTACCCCATAAGAAAATTAAGTAATTCGCCCCTAAACCGTTAAGACGTTAACTATAAAATCTTCATCTGTTCACCATTCATTATTCCGATAATCTGATACCAATAAGCCAATAAGCTATTGGTTCGATTCGGTTAACGATTTCGGTTCGATTTTAAAGGGTGCTCCTAGTTAACTCAAAATTTTCCGCCACAGTTTGAAACAAACAAATAAACAAATAAAAACTTCAATTATAGTATAAGAATTATCACAAAAATTTGTCAGCCTTTTGCAAACAGAGATTTTTCCTCTGTAAACAGCAGAGAACAAAACAAAAATACAATAACAAAATAAACTACTTCCATTCCCCAGTTGGAAATTGTAAAAATTGAATCTTTTTTATTTTAAAGTCAATATGGAACTGGTGTTGACAGTTTACCAATTTGATCAAGAACATCAAGGACTTCAGCTCTACTCCTTACAATCCTGTGAAACACTTCCCTAATCTGTTGCTGCAACGGCGCTAGCCCTTCCTCCATTTTCCGGCATATCTCCGCCATCTCCGCCACCTGCACCGCCACCTCTTCCAGTTTCTCCTCCTCTGCCGGAAACTGAAAATTTTCGGCGAAATCCACCAAATTCTGTGCCACTTTCTCCATTTTCTGCATTTCATCCAATAACCCAGTCGTTCCTTTTTTCTCCTTTTTCTTCCATTCCTCTGCGATTTTATCCTGCAGTGCAATTAAAGCCTGTCCCCAATTCAAATTCCTCGGCAATGGAAGATGTGTTAACAGACCTGTCCGTTCCTGACACGGAATCGCCGCCACTAGGGCCCACATCACGAACACGAAAATCGTGCCCATAGCATAAATCGGGACCGCCAACCCCGTTGGCTCACCGCCACGTGGCGCAACGAGATTGGAGGCCATAGCCTGAATCTGTTTCGAAGCGGACCACGATTTTGCCACGGACCATGACATGGAACGAAACGTTCCATTAGTTCTGTCTTTATTATTATTCCCAGCACCACCACTACGCCTGCCAAATGACCACGTACGCTCAGCAGCTTTTGCGTGATAATTATTCTCCTTATCATCTAACATCATCGACGTAAGCAATGTGTTCAACGCCTTTTTAGCGCGTCTCACTTGTCCGTCGCCCATTGGCTTTTGCTCAAACGCTGTAACAGCGATTTGAGCTAGCTTTTGCCAGTGACGCACGAGTTCTAACCCGTGCGTCACAGCATTACAAATATCAAGAGACTTAATCGAACGTTCTAAAATGTCCGGAACAAGACGATCCAATGGAGGTTTCGAAAATTGAACAGGGTCACGTCCAATTAAAACAAGGGCTTTAAATTCAGCCTCACAACATAGGAAAACATCGAGCAATTTACGAAACCATGAAATTGAGAATAGAGGTGATTGATCTTTTGCTGGAGAATCTGTAGTAGATGAAGGATCATTTGGTAAAAGATCGGAAAATCGATCAGCTACGTGTTTTTGGAAAAGTTCAAGGTCTTCGATGTCTTGTTCATGGTTATTTTCCATATTGGAAACCTGATTCCGGCGAATGCTTATCCGATTAAGGAATGATCCTTGATTATCCGTCATCGGCATGGTTGTTTCCGGCGAAGAATTTTTTTCAGTTGTATGTTTGTTTTTTGGGGAGAATTGAAGGAGAGAGTGATGATAGCGAAATTTTGAAGAAATGGTCAAGCAAATGGAAGTTAATATAAAGGGGGTGGAAAATTGGATGGTTGTGGCCATTTTTATTTGTCGGATATGAAGAGTTAAGACCGTTTCTTGCTGACTTGGTAGTTTATTCTATCCACTGAAATGTCTGTTCGCTCCCTTCAAGATTTTCGGGTTGTGCACTTTAGCCCTGGAATTATTCTTTTTGTCACTTTTATTGTCCGTAATTGTTCAATATTACCCTTCGTGATGCTTTAGGTCCATTTGTACCATTGTCAATAGCAAATTATCTTGAATTTGCCTTGCTATTATCAGCAGGGGCGCAGCCACCCTAGCATAAGCAGTGTCATCCGACACCGCTTCGTCGAAAAAGTTTGCTTAATATATATGTGATCGATTATTATGCAGAAATAATATAATAATAAATTAATTGAAATGACGTTGCTTGTCAAAAGGGAACACTACTAAAAATCAGGTTTTAGCGACGGACAAATTCTGTAGCTAAACAGAAAAATCCGTCGCGAATCTCATTTAGCGACGGATTGGCAACGAATTTTCAAGAAATTCTGCTAGCTACGAGCGTCTTAGCGATAGATTAGCGACGACATTCGTAGCTAATTCCAGTCTTTTTTTGGAGTGAGGCTTAGCTCAAGCGCCTAAAATATTTGTGGGATGTCGTGGGTTCGAACCTTAGTAAGTCCATTTCAAAAGAGTAAACAACATTCACTAAGGAGAGTTATAGTAATGTACTTTTACTTTATTAATATGACTTTAGAACTATATTTTTTTATCACTATATATATTGGATTGTCCCTATTTCTTTAAAATATCGACACCGCTTACAAAAAATTCTGCGTACGCTCCTGACTATAAGAGCTTCAACATGAAATAGGTGGCTTCGAATAACATTACTACTTCTATGTTTTTGAAGTATATATACCACTCTATTTCCAATTCAACCATTATATAAAATGAGATTACAGGAGTATTTTAGTTGTCCTTTTGTTTCATAATTCCTATAATCTTAGAGTAAACAAAGAGAATGTGTTAAATAATATGACAGCTCTAGAAACCATATAATAAAAGGCCTTTTTTTAGCTAGAAATAAGGATATGAATAAACAAAAACTAAGTACTTCTAAAAGGTTTCAAAATGATTATTCCAAATTCGATAAGCAAAGGACGACAAGCTACGCGACAAACTCCATTTTGTCTTTGCCTTGTTAGTTTTTATGGACTTGGAATATATAATTATATGTATATTATAGAGAAATATCAAATGCATTTGGAAGATAAATTATTTATTTTTCTATAGAATCTTTTTTTGAAGTTAAGTTAACCAAGAATACAAAACTTGAGTATATATAAAAAGGTATTCACTTTAAATTTTTGGAAGATAATTGTTGCAAAACTAAATTTATTGGATGTGCTTTTATGGGTTATTTTTCTGCAGTAATTTGAAATATATCTACAAAAAAACATGATATTACATGTGCAGACTAACAATTATATGTGATGTTCACATAGACGACGTGTGAGGTTTGTTTTACTTAAATATTATGTTTATTTAAAACAGATAATTATGTGGCTCCAATTTTTAATCATAGTGAACTTCGATTCTATCAAATTCACATGATGATTTACTAATATAAAAATGGCTTGATCAACGACAAGACTCGTTGTAGTCAAATGGTGGCACGCAAAGTAGGGGTGTACAAATCGAATCAAAATATCGCATCAAATCGAAAAATCAAATCAAATCGATTAAAAAATTTGACTAGGTTTGATATTGAGTAAAAAGACCCAACCAAACCGACATATAAATATATAATTTTTATATATTTTTTTAAGGCTTTATATTGAATTTTCTTTAAAAAAATATTGAAATATTTGAGATCCTCTCATTTGTTAACCTAGAAAGCGTACATTAACGAAAATTATTGTCATACGACTAAGAAAATAACTATCATGTTTTACTAAAAATGTTCTCCTATTAGAATATTTTAATAGATCATATGTTTGTCAATTTTTTCAATATTAACAAAACATATATTAACTTATCAAAACTTTATATAACTTTAACAAAGTAAGATTGGAACTATATTCATGTAACAAAAAAATCCGAAAACCCGAAATACCCGACAAAACCGAACCAATCCAAACCGATATAATTGGTTTGGTTTGGTTTTGATAAAAACCGAACCAACTCGGTCCATGTACACCCCTAACGCAAAGTAAGTTTTATGAATGTGAAATTTATGAATGGGTCTCAAACTATCACTGCGTTTCATTCTCTTCGATCTTCTTTTTGATTGCTTTTTATGTTATGTTAGAGCTATTGTGTCATTGTCCTTCTCTACTTTTTCTGCCGATACCAAGACTTGTGGAAAAAGTTCTTTTTGTTGGTCAAGACCTTTTCTGAAAACAAATTAACGAGCATTGTCTTATTTTTATTTTTTTTTGTTATCTGTGATCTGGCTTATCGAGTTAGCAGTGTAGATGGTAGTATTATGCTTTGTTTTAACAGAAAAATGATGAATTGAAACATCAATCTAAATTTTCTTTTCTCACAACCACCTTAGCCACTATTGTTCTTGTGCTACAGTTCATACACATTGTCGTGTTTAGGGTTGCCTGGTTGGCTAATTTAGGTGTGTACTGTTAGGAACGAAATAATCAGGTGTTAGGAAGCTAGTAAAACAAATATTGAACAATGAAAGATCACACAATAGAAGAAATATATCAAAAGAGACGCAAATATTTAACGTGGTTCGGTCAATTGACTTACGTCCACAGGCGGAGATGAGCAATCCACTGTATAAAAGAGAGTACAAAATATCGAGAGAACAATCTCAGGAAGAGGCAAACACAAGTGACATACTAACACTTGTCCCGAAAAGTTCTTCCCCGTAACACTACTCTGAAGCCCTATATGGCTATATTGTGGATGCTAGTGAATGAGAATGAAGGATCCTTAATTTATACAAGTCCAAATCTTTTCCTCCAAGAAAAAGGACTAGTCAAATATGGAAGAATTATATTTTGTTTTACGTAAAAGAAAAACCCAATTATGGCAAAAATGTTGCCCTTTCTTCCAAGAGATAAGAAAAAATAAATATGGTAAGAAAATCAGGACAAACACCTAATAATTCTCCCCCTTGGCCTGAATTTTTTGACTAAATAAATTTGATTCACCTTCTTCGCATAGCCTTCAACATGTCGCATTTCCAAATCTCCATCACAAAGTTTGTTCTCAATGTGAGTAGCAATCCGGTCAAATTTCAGTAACAAAAATCACGATTACTGTCAAATATGTTGCGACTAGAACTAAACCCGCCAAAATGGACATGTTTTAAACCTCGCTCTGATACAACTAACAAGGCCATGGTGGAGTCAAGAGTGTTAAGTATTTCTTTTTCTAAAAATTATATATGTTTGATTCGAGGCTTGAGTATGAAATTATTTTTATTAGAAGCGTTAATATATGAGATTTTCTAATGCAAACGATACGAGTACCGAAAGCCCATTAAAAAATAAAAAAGTAGGTTTGTTGTGTGCATCTGCGATGTGATACAGTGACCGTGAGAAAATAAAGAGCAAATGACTGGGGTGTGGTGATATTTAGGACACATCTTTTCCCTCTTCTTCCCCCCATCTCCCCTCTCTTTTGGTATTCCTCAAATGATGTAGTATTTGGAGTGTTTTTTTGGTGAACAGTAGTTGGATTTATATTCTTTAACCATATATGTATTAGAACAATTTAAGAGACATTTATGTTATTTTAATCAGTAAGTAGTGTCATTAAGTTATTACCACCGTCACTTACCAACTGTCCATGCATGCAAGACAAATCTCTTACCCTTTGGTTCTGTTTTGTTTCCTTTTCATCAAACCAAACACTCCAAAAATCGGGGTTTCATTTTCGTTATTATGTCCTGATGGATGAGGAATTTGGGCTGAAAGAGGTTATTGGGTTGTCCGAAGATGCAACAATTGGGTTGTAACGACCCGGCAAGTCGTTTCGTGAGTTATAGTCTCGTTTTTTTTATTTCTGTTTTTTTATGTGTTATTCAGCTGTATTGTGTTGTATCGGGTTGGTTGGTTCGAGTCTGGAGTGGTTTCGGAGTGGAATGAAACACTTAGTCTCCTATTTAGAAGTTTAAGCTGGAAAAGTCAACCGGATGTTGACTTATGAGTAAACGATCTCAGATTTGGATTTTTATGGTTCAGTTAGCTCTGATAGGTGATTTTGGACTTAGGAGCGCTTGCGGAATGTAATTTGGAGGTCCGTGGTAGAATTAGGCTTGAATTGGTGAAATTGGAAATTTGGCGATTTTTGGTCGGCAGTGGAAAATTAGATATCGGGGTCGGAATGGAATTCCGGGAATTGGAGTAGGTTCGTAGTATCATTTGTGTTGTGTGTGCAAAAGGTTATTCGGACGTGGTTTGGTAAATTTCGGCGTCGTTTGCGGAATTTGGAAGTTTAGAAGTTCTTAGGCTTGAATCTGAGGTTGATTTGGTGTTTTGATGTTGTTTTGAATGTTCCGAAGACTCGACTAAGTTCATATATTGATATTTGACTCGTTGGTATTATTGGTTGAGGTCCCGAGGGCCTCGAGTGTGTTTCAGGTGGTTAACGGATTTGGTTTTGGAGTTGAGAGTTGTTGTTTTGCTAGTTTTTGAACTCCTGGTGTTTTTCCGCACCTGCGGATGGGGAGCCGCAGGTGCGGAGTGGAGGATCGTAGATGCGGAAAAAGGGAGGCTCAGACCTGGGCGCATGTGCGGAGGCTGAAGGGTTTAAGTGGTCCGCGCAGGTGCGGGATTTTGACCGCAAGCGCGGTACCGCAGGCGCGTGAAAAAGACCGCAGGTGCGAAAAGCCTGGGCAGAAAGTATAAATAGCACACTTCGCGAATTTCGGTCTTCACCATTTTTAGTCGATTTTGAAGCTTTTGGGAGTGATTTTGAAGAGGGATTCAAGGGATATCAGTGAGGTAAGTTTCTTGAGCCCTAATACTCGTGTTTATGGTGATTTTCCGTTGTTTAATCTTGTAATTAGTGGAAATCAGGGGTGAAGATAAGGGGTTAGGGCTTGGGATTTTGGAGAGTTTGATGTGGGGATTTGAGGGACCAAACGGTGTTGGATTTTGATATATTTGGTATGGTTAGACTCGTGAGCAAGTGAGCTATCTAGTTTTGTAATTTTTGTCGGGTTTTGAGACGTGGGCCTGGGGCTGGGTTTGAGCCGATTTCGGGATTTTGATCTAATTTGATAGCTTTCTTGTTGAATTCATTCCATTAGCGTATATTGATGGTATTGTACTGGTTGTGAATAGATTCAGAGCTTTTGGAGACCGAATCGAGGGTCAAGAGCATCCCGGAGTAGGATTTCTACGTTGTTAAGGCAGGTAACAATTTTAAATCTGGATTTGAGGGTATGAAACTTGGAGATTTGGTATCATGTGACTATTTGGAGGTGACACCCATGCTAGGTGACGGCGCGTGTGGGTGTACGTTGTGAGGGATTGAGGCTTGGTCCGTCCGGTAAGGTTGTGAAGTCTAATAGCCTTTATTTGTGTTTTATGTGCTTTCCTTGTCTGCTAGAACTTGACTGCTTTCATGTTAGAGATCATGCTTAGGCTTTATCCCTCCTCACAGTAGTTATACTCAGTCATAGTGATTCTTGTACATGTTTACCTGAGTCTCTGTTATCTTTTTGTTGAATACATTGTAATACTTTGATTTGGGTTGTTTTCCTTTCTTTATAGAGAGCTGTGAGGCTAGAAAGGTACATGACTGAGTGAGGCCGAGGGAATGCTTGTGAGGTATTGTACTATAGCACGTGAGTTATTCGTGCGGATCCAGATATCGATACCATAACACGTGAGTTGTCCGTGCGAATCCAGATATGACATTATAGCACATAAGTTGTCTGTGCAGCACGTGAGTGGTCCGTGCAGATTAGCGTTTGGGCAGTAGGAGTCCCTACGGAGTCTGAACACCCCCAGTGAGCGCATGTACCTATTGAGCGTGTGCATTGAGGGCTGATGGATTGAGTGACAGTGCTTGTGAGGTTTCATCTATTTCGTTGTTGTTGCATTTAGCTGCTATATGCCTTGTTGTAGTTGGTAATTTATGAAACTGATCTTTTACTCATGTTTATCCTTAACTGTGAAAATTATCAATTGAATTGTTCTGCTTAGCTCGTCACTACTTCACTTCCTTATTTATTGTTGTTACTTGCTGAGTCGATTGTACTCAAACTACACCCTACACTACATGTGCAGATCCAGATGTGTCTGAGCACGACGATTGTTGAGTACATACCGGTTGAGTTTTGGAGACTGCAAGGTAGCTGCCAGCGTCTGCAGGACCTTGTTACTCCTTCTATACCTTTCTGGTTGTATTGACATTTAGATAGTGGCTGTAATAGTTAAATACTTAGAAGCTCACGACTTGGTGACACCCCAATGTTTGGGGCTCGTTTCTTGCACTTTACTTCAAAAATTGAATTTAACTTTGATTTTGTGGGAATTTCTAATATTGAAAAGCTTTACTTAACTCTTATATTTAAATGGGTAGAAATTTTTGGGAAGGTAGGCTTGCATAGTATCACGATAGGCGCCATCACGACATGATTTAGATTTGGGTCGTGACATGGGCCAACTAGGAGAAGCAGAAGAGCTATACTATCACCACAAAGGCTTTTGGGCTATATTTGGGATCTCGGTTGATGGGTGGGGAACATTGTAATGAATAGTTAAATAGGGGAATAGTAGCACTAGTATAGTTAAGCGGGATATTGTAGAAACTTCCCTCTCTCTTTGATCTCTCTCTCCCACGATATTCCTCTATGTGGCTCTGTTTCTCCCCTACTTTCTTTCTATTCCTATCCTAGTGTCGTTAATGTCTATTATGTTGTTTACTATTTCCATGTACTGAGTGTTGCTATTAATCTACATTAATTGTTGTTTGAGAGGTTCATAACATTGGTGCTTTCATTGATCTGGACTCCACAGATCTCTACTCTTCTAATATTATCAATTATCATCTCGACGCCATCCAGGGACTGATGATGGCGATGATGGACAATAACAATCATATGCTGAGAATTTTCGGCAACATTAGAACAAGCTTTCTGTCTCTTCCATGACGATCCCCAAACTTTTGCACATCGGGATGTGGTTGTGTTTTTGGACCATAATTGCAAACTAGAGGATATATCAGCAGAAGAGGTTTACTCTGATTTGGATAATGGACGCGCCAGCCCTGCGGATGCTTCCGAAGTACTTATTGAGATGGTGGAAACCAAAAATGACGAGGAGGAAAATTCAAAAAGCTATACCTGTAAGGTGTTCACTGAAATACCCAATTGGAAAATTGACATGAAAGTTGAAGATTCAGTGAAGAATGATTCAGCCAAGCTCGAAACCCAGGTGTTTGACAAAATGTTTCAAACATTTTCTGCAGTAAAGTGTGATTACAGTGACCATGTCATATTTGACAATCAACTATCACTGCCTCCTGTGCTTTCTGCTTGCAATGACGCCAAATTTCTCGACAAAGGCACATTTGATTACTTAAGTGGACTTGACCATGCTAAATTTATCTTATCATTGCATCAATTTACACTTGATCAATTTAGATTGGAGTTCCCATTTGATCCTAGCTCTAGTTGGCTTACCACATTCCTTAGAGTTACAAGAAATTGTGCTATTTGTTCTGCTTCGAGCGATTGGGGCCTGGATAAGTTAATAATGTCAACCTTGTGGAATTCTTGCTTTACACCCTTGAAACTACATATGCGAAATACTGTTGACGTATATAATTGGGGGGGGGGGGGGGAAAAA
>ML249111.1:10419-76835 GCA_005239495.1 Nicotiana undulata
GGGGGGGGGGGGGGGGCACAAACTGTGTGGGTAAAAGTGTTCTCATAAAAATTGTCATGGATGGTTATTATGCTAAGTATTCCATTAATGTTGGAATTCTTAGGAAACTTATGCAGATATGCGTATGCATCATCACTTTTTGGGCTATTATCAAGTTTGGTCTTGTGTTGGATAGTAATTGTCCCTATACTATCCAATTCCTTATTGACACAAGGAAAAAAGTGGCTTGTACTGTTATAAACATGGGTGTGAATGCTCCATTTGGTGTCACAATTGTTATTTTACTGGTAGGTATGTTCGGTTGAGGCCCCGGGGGCCTCGGGTTGATTTTGGATGGTTATCGGATCATTTTGGACTTGTTAGAAATGGCTGAAGTTCTAGTGTCATTTGTGCTAGTTTCCTTCATCGCGTTCGCGAGAGAGCTTTAGTGTTCGCGTAGGGTATCTAGGAGACCGACTATGTTGCTCTATGCGTTTGCGATGTGGATCCCGCGTTCGCGACAGTGTGGATTCTCTAGCCCAAGCGTTCGCGATATGGTCCTCGCGCTCGCGTAGAGGATCTGTCAGATGGACTCCAGGTGAACTAGCCTACGCGTTCGCTATGAGTGTCCCGCGTTCGCGTAGGGTCATGCGAGGCAAATTTACGCGTTCGCGAGGGGGTTCTTGCGTTCGTGAAGGAGGTCTGGAACTTAAGGGAAGTTTGTGCTTCGCGAACGCGAGGGTGTGGCCGCGTTCGTGAAGAAGGAATCGTTGGGCAGACTTATAAAATTTCAAAAACGAGGGTTAGGCTATTTTTATCAAAACTTGAGTTTGGGAGCTCGGATTTGGACGAGATTTTGGGGGATTTTCAGAGACATCGATTGGGTAATAATTCTACACTCTATTTTGGTTATATCCTACTAATCTATCATTAATGTCATCTTTAATTTCGGATTTGGGGTTGAAATTTGGAAAAAATTGGAAGAAGTTCTTCAACTAAGATTTCGAGTTTTGAAAGTGAATTCGTGGTCGGATTTGAGTAATTTTTATATGGTTGGACTCGTGAATGAATGAGTGTTCATATTTTATGACTTTTACCCGATTCTGAGACTCGGGCCAGGGGAGGCTTTTTGGGGAGATTTCCTGATTTCTCGCTTTAGCTTAGATTTCATTGACTATATTAGTTTCTTATAGCTATATTTATGGTATGTAATGTATTTTTGCTTGATTTGGGCCATTCTAAGCCGTATATTCATGGGAAGAGCATTGCAATCGATTGATTTAGCTTGGTTCGAGGTAAGTGGCTTGCCTAACCTTGTGGGGGAGGGGGGGGATCCCCATAGGATTTGGTACTGATTTTACTATGTGGGTGTCGTGTACGCAAGGTGACGATTGCATACACGGGCTATTGTTGAAAAACCTGATTTTATTGAGAAATTCCCTGCTTTCACCTTATTTGAACATACTAGCATGCGTAGTTACCCAGTTAGCTTAGAATAACATGTCTACATGCCTTAATTGCTTAATTGAACTCTATGCAACATGCCTACTGAATTCCTGCTTCTTTCCCCGCTTGTACTTAGTCTACACTGTAGATTCTCTTGTTGCACTTGTCGTTTGTAATTGATTGCGTTGTGTATTTACTTTGGGACTACGTGACGATATTCCGGGAGATCCCCTGCACATTTACTTTTGAGACTACGAGGTGGTACCTCGGGAGTTCTCCCCACATATTTGCTTTTGGGACTACGAGACGGTATCTCGGGAGATCCCATGTCGCTTAATTTCGTGCACTGTTATGTTAATTCACTGTGCTTTTCCTTTGTTATACTTTAGTCTCTTATTATAGTGGTTATTCTCTTATTTTTATTATTATATACCAGTGTGCCTGACCTGACATCGTCACTACTCGCCGAGGTTAGGCTCTCCACTTACTGGGTACCAATTGTCGTGTACTCATGCTATTCTTCTGCACATGTTTTGTGTGCAGATTCAGGTGTTCGTTATCAGCCGCAGCATCCGTGAGTTCCAGGCAGCAATTGGAGACTTCAAGGTATATCTGCCACGTCCGCAGACCTCGGAATCCCCTTCTACTCTTCCCCGTGTCAAACACTTCTTCTGTATTTGTTTTTGCTAGACTTTGGTGTACATAAATGTTATTTCCTCTTTCCATATCTTGTGACTCGTGACATTCCGGGTTTTGGGAAAGCTGTGTACGTAGAGTTTGAGTTATTGTACATGCCGAGCGACATCGTTTTTGTTTTAGCAGTATCTATTGAAATTTGAAGTCAACTTTGTTTTCAGATGTTGGTATTTTCTGTAAATTATTACGCTTACCTAGTCGTAAAGACTAGGTACCGTCACGACGTAGTTCAGAGGAATGTTTGGGTCGTGACATTTGTAGTATTAGTACTTTGGTGCGTCCCCACACCAACCTCTTTGTACCAATGCATCTTTATAATTATTACAAGCTTATCTTTCCTACCAAAAAAAAGTACTAATTAAAAGTAAAAGCAAAAAGGAAAAAAGAGTAATTAGAAGGACAAAGGCGGTTTAGGTGAGAGGGGAAAGTTTGACATTTTAGGGCAAGTTACAGGGCGAAAGTAGTCATTAAATCACTTAGGGTTAATTACGTTCGCCTCCCTCAAGTACAAAACTACATCCGATTCAGAGCCACAAAGTTGAATCTCTCTCTTCGCGCCCCTCCCTCTTTCTCTCATCTTCAACTTTACCCTAATTTCTTCAATTCTTCTAAAACTTTGCTGCAAATATTGCCTCATCTTCCAACATCATCAGAAAGGTACTATTATCCACTTTTCCTCAATTGCCCCCAAAGATTTGATTATTTGCACATTCTCCACCCATGAATTTTCTTCAATTCTATTTCGACCTGTACGAGGTTGTTTCAAACCCATGTTTTTCCCCCTTCTTCTATACTAGTGTCACTCTCATGTTTTAAGCTTTTACGTGTTTTTACTTTCACGGGTGTTCTATATTTATTTACTTCTTTTGTTGCTAGCTTTAAATTTTTATTTTTAATTATGCCTTGGATAAAGCTTTGATTTTTTTTTCTTTCTTGAATTGGCAATGTAGATTGATTTGATTTTCAGGGTCCATTTAAACTTATAGATACAGATGATTCATATAGCTAATACCAACTTTTTTTGTTGTTGTAATTGATCTCTTGTTTCTTTTTTGTTCTTTCATTTTTTGCTGTTTTTGAATTATTTGAGTTTGTTGCTAGCTTTAAACTTTCATTGTTTAACTATGCATTTGATAAAGATTTGAGCTTTTTCCTTGAACTTATTCTTTTTCTTTTTATCTTTCACCCGGTATCCGGTACCCATATTGGGGTCCGATTAATCCGGATTCGTGCCGGGAACTCCCACATTGGGGTAAAACGCTCCCTAAAAAAGACCTCCATACTCAGGGGCTCGAACTCGAAACCTCTGGTTAAGGATGAAGGAGTATTTACCACTCCACCATAACCCTTGTTGGTATCCGGTACCCACATTGGGGTCCGATTAATCCGGGTAAAGCGCTCCCTAACAAAGGCGACTCCATACCCAGGGGTTCGAACTCGAGACCTCTGGTTAAGGATGAAGGAGTACTTACCACTCCACCGTAACCCTTGTTGGTGATCTTATTGTTACATATGATTCGTATTATACAAAACGTTGTTATTGTAACTGAACTCTTGTTTTTTGAGTTTATGTTCTATGCACTGATGGTGAAAAAATGATTTATATAATCTTGTCACATAAATGTTAATTGCAGGTATTCTATATAATAAGATTAATTGGTAATGTAGAATAAATTGTAAGTAATCAATGTTATAGAATGATGGTCTAAAGGAATCATTATGACTGTCGGTGTATATAACTTAAATCCTTTTTTTTTTTTTTTTTTTGCAGTTTTTGAATTGGTTGTGGATTTTATGCTGGCCGAATGATGGCTTCGAAGAAAATAATAGCAATATGTCAATCTGGAGGGGAGTTTGTGACAAACAATGAAGATGGAACTTTGACATATACAGGCGGAGAGGCTTATGCTTTGGATATTGATGACCAGACAGTTTTGGCTGAATTTAAGAAAGAAGTAGCAGAGAACTTTCAGTTTGCTACTGAAGGAATAACAATAAAATATTTTCTTCCTGGGAATAAGAAGACTCTCATTACTATATCTAAAGATAAGGACCTCAAACGTATGATTAATTTCTTCAAGGATGCTGATCAAGTTGAGATTTTTATAATTTATGATGAAGCTGTTGTGAGAAATGTGCCCAATGTCTCTGCCAGTAGGTACGTACTTATTTCTGTTTTAGTTCAGTTTATTTGTTTTTTTAAACTCATATGAATATGATGTAGACAAAAGAGGTCTAAATGGAGCACAATGTATGTCGAGAGTTGGTATAATCGGCTCAACTAGTTTGGGATGAGGTGTAATAGTTGTACTCAGTGGCAGAGCTAGATATTTTAACACCCGCTATTCAAGAAAAATGCGAACTTGCACAGTGAGTGAATACACTTAACTATCAAGGTATTCAACAATTCATATGTAAATACAGTCAAACCTCTTTATAATGATCATCGTTTGCCCCGACATTTTTTGGCTGCTATAGTGTAATGCTATTAAAGGTACCTTGAAGCAACTGCAAAGTTGTCTCCGTGTGACGTAAAAGTCACGGGTTCGAGCCGTGAAAGCAGCTACTAATGCTTGCATTAGGGTAGGTTGTCTACATCACACCCTTTGGGGTGCGACGATTCCCCGGACCTTGCGTGAACGCAGGATGCCTTGTGCACTGGGCTGCCCTTTTTATAGTATAATGCTATTTTAGTGAATATATAATATAAGATAGCATGAAAAATCAGTTAAAAAAAAC
Source organism: Nicotiana undulata (assembly GCA_005239495.1). Classification (NCBI taxonomy): domain Eukaryota; kingdom Viridiplantae; phylum Streptophyta; class Magnoliopsida; order Solanales; family Solanaceae; genus Nicotiana; species Nicotiana undulata. The sequence goes on from ML249111.1 coordinate 15,280, forward strand.
TTGGCTGTTATAGTGAAATGTTGTTATAAAGGATGGCTGTTATAGAGAGGTCTGACACTATATACCAAAATGGAATTTTTTTACCCTATTTGTGTATAATTTTGCGACGAAGAGGATTAAGTTGAACCCCATTCAGCACACTTAGCTCTGCCACTAGTTGTACTCAAGTGGCATGAATGGAAATGCTTCTTTGAATCTTTGCATGGAAAGTTTCTATTATGTAGTTCTTTGGGTGGTGTTCTGTACAGAATTTATTCCAAGTGCTTTGTTATGCTGATTCTTTTAGATGTGAATGAGTTTGAAATGCATGCTTTCTCTTATTGGATTCTTAAAATGTTAATGGCTTGCTTGTTTGTGCAGGTCGACAACTGCATCAGAGGCAGCGCTTACTCCTCCCACCCCTATGGATATGATCCATTGTGATGATTTGCTTGGTGCTAATGCTTCCATTGACACAACTCCCCTGTGTTCCTATCCCGGCAACAATGAGGAGAACACGGAGAAGCATCGCAGAGCAGCTACACAATGGGAGAACACAATAACTGGTGTGGGTCAAAGGTTCAATAGTTTTGCTGAATTTCGTGAAGCTCTGCATAAATACTCAATTGCCCATGGATTCACTTATAGGTATAAGAAAAATGATAGTCGCAGGGTAACCGCTAAATGCAAGGCAGAAGGTTGTTCTTGGTGCATATATGCGTCAAGGTTGCCTACGACTCAGCTAATATGCATTAAGAAAATGAATGTGAAGCATACATGTGATGGAGCTGCTGTTAAAGCTGGGTATCGATCAACAAGAGGATGGATGGGTAGTATAATAAAGGAAAAGTTGAAGGTCGCTCCGAACTACAAGCCCAAGGATATAGCAAAAGATATTGAGCGTGAATATGGCATTCAATTGAACTATTCTCAGGCAAGGCGTGCAAAAGAGAAGGCAAGAGAGCAGCTTCAGGGTTCTTTCAAAGAGGCATACAGTCAATTACCCTTATTCTGTGATAAAATTAGAGAAACTAATCCTGGTAGTGTTGCTACAATTGCTACTAAGGAGGACTCGAGTTTCCATCGTCTGTTTATTGCATTTCATGCCTCAATATCTGGTTTTCAACAAGGTTGCCGCCCTCTTCTTTTCCTGGACAGCATTCTTCTCTATGCAAAGTATCAAGGAACACTTTTGGCGGCTGTAAGTGTAGATGGAAATGATGACGTTTTTCCAGTAGCCTTTGCAGTTGTAGATGAAGAGACTGGTGACAACTGGCATTGGTTTCTTTCAGAGCTTAAATCAGCTGTCCCAACATCCTGTCCGATAACTTTTGTTTCTGATTCCCAAAGAGGTATTAGAGAGTCAATGCAAAATGTGTTTGGTGAGCAGTGTTACCATGGCTTTTGTCTGCGTTATCTTGCTGAAAAACTTAATAATGATTTAAAATGTCAATTTTCACATGAAGCCAGGCGCCTTATGATCCAAGATTTATACGCTGCTGCTTGTGCCTCAAAGCTTGAGTCTTTCGATCTCTGTGTTGAGAATTTGAAAGCTATCTCACCCGAAGTTTACAATTGGGTCACTAGAAGTGAGCCTGAACACTGGGCAAATGCATATTTTGGAGGGGCAAGGTATGGCCACTTGCAATCCAACTTTGGCCAGCTTTTTTATGAGTGGGCAGCGGAGGTGAACGAGCTGCCAATAACTCAAATGGTTGATGCATTACGAGGTAAAATAATGGAATTGATCTATACTAGGCGTGTTAATTCCAGTCAGTGGGTTACGCCATTGACCCCTGTGATGGAACAAAAACTTCAAAGTGAAACGTCACGAGCAAGGTCGCTTCAAGTGTTACCCTCACACGGGAGCACATTTAAAGTGGGCGGTGAATCTGTTGAAGTAGTTGATATTGATCAGTGGGATTGTAGTTGCAGAGAGTGGCAGCTTAACGGGTTGCCATGTTGCCATGCTATTGCTGTTTTTGAATGCCTAGGGAGGAGCCCCTATGATCATTGCTCCAGATACTTCTCAACTGAGACTTACCATGTAACATATGCCGAATCAATTAATCCCATACCTAATCTCGAAAAACCAATAAAAGGTGAACCCGATATGGACCATGTGGCCATTGTTGTTAATCCTCCACCAACAAAACGTCCACCTGGCCGACCAAAGATGAAAAAGGTGGACACTTTTGACATAGTCAAACGTCAGATGCAGTGTAGCAAGTGTAAGGGTCTGGGCCACAATAAGAAGACATGCGGGTAAGTGCTCTGCCCTTTTCTCTGATTATGGAACTGAAAACATGCTTCTTTTAATCAGTAAAATATATTCTAGTATAGCTGTTTGTCTTGCTGATCAAATATATTCTCTCTTGTATTCATATGTTATCTTTGCCTCATCTCTAGCACTTTGATTTCCTTGACGTTCAGCGATTTCTTCCCAAATCCTTATTAAAAAGCTCATTGACTGGGAAATACTTATCATACTATAAAAACACATGTGGGTTGCTCTAATGGTAAGCACCCTCCACTTCCAACCAAGAGGTTGTGAGTTCGAGTCACCCCAAGAGCAAGGTGGAGAGTTCTTGGAGGGAAGGATGTCGAGGTTCTATTGGAAACAACCTCTCTATCCTAGGGTAGGGGTAAGGTCTGCGTACACACTACCCTCCCCAGACCTCACTTGTGGGATTATACTGGATTGTTGTTGTTGTACTATAAAAACACATGAAAGTGTGTAAAATCTAGTACATTCTCATAAATGCGCGCAGCACTTAATTTAGTATTTTAATACATAGGCATCTCTCACTAGAACTATCCTTTAACTTTGCTTTTCGGCCTAAGTGGTTGTCTCAAGCTCTATCTGCCAGTTAAACATTCAAGACTTTGAGCTAGAGGTCTTATACTCAATTAATTTGAAGATCTAATCAGTTCTTGTTCTTGTGAATAATAATTCACAAGATGAGAGGATGAGTTAAAATATTTGAATCACAGCGGAAGCCTGCAGCTTCCATACGGCGTAACTGTTCCCTTAAGTAGGTTTGAAGAGCTGAAGCATCCCGTAACAGAAGTTTTTGTAACGAAGCATGAAATAGTATTTTCGCTTGATTTCTGTTATGTGCTTGTTTGCCCGGGTCATGTTATCGAATCGGATTTTACTGTGTGCACGATTACTGGTGTTACTGACTGAACTGTACTTTTGTCATCTGGAAACAGGAAGGTGAATAATATCGATGAATCGGACCCTCTACTACTCACAGGCTTGGTAACTGGAGAACTTGAAGGGAATGCAGGATCGTTGGACTCTTCTTCTCCAATGTAGTTAGAACTGGTATATTTAGGTATATTTGGTAGATATCCTTTGGGACAAGAGTTGATAGAAAGATTTTGAGGTAGGTAGCATGGTGATTTTTTATTTTTTATTTTAAATTGTAGTTGGTTTTAATTATGAGAAAGCTTATCCACACCCGATGTTCTTTTACATACGTTTTTATCACTTAATCATAGTCAAGTAATGTATCTATTTTAGCTAAAAAAAATTAGTTAACTTTTGTACAGTAATATAGTTTGGTGTAAATACCGGATGTTGCAGTATAACATGAAAATTTCATGAACCCAAAAAAGACGTTAGGGCTAGGTTTAGAGCTTATGCATGAAACATAGTGAAAATTTATAGCTCTGAAAAAAAAATTAGCTTTGATGAAGAAATTAAAATATAAATTGAAGAAGGATAAGATAGTCATGCTTGTCAAATAATCTCTCCGTTCCACTTCAAGTGATTTTTTTGGCTCTTTTCACATATATTAAGAAATCACCCTATAACATTGATTGACAATTAAATTGATCATATTAACCTTAAATTGTTAATTGGAAATATAACAAAATACTCTTAGGTTCATCACTTCAAGGGCAACTTTGGAAAGAAGAAGTTAATTACTTATTGATATCTGAAAAAATTAAATATCGTAGACCACACAAAATCACTTAAAGTGGGCCGGAGGGAGTAACAAAAAGGTACAATTGTCTTCTGATTTTTACTTGGCCAAAATTTACATGGGAAATCCTTGAGTTATCTCAACCCTCCTGGGGCTGAGGTAGGTTTATTAATTTTCCATTTAATGTTGGGATCTCTAAGGGAATAACCCTAGCATATTTCCTACTATTATGAATTAGTCATAAATCTAAATCTCATTAGTTTATGGGATCTTTACGAGAAATAGTCGGCCACATTTATTATTTACTTTTTCTAGTCATATATATACTCTATATATTGATTATACATAAGGTATAATTATACACATATAATACATGGATTATGCATATATTATGTCTTCACCGGTTATTTTTAGTTTAAGTAGATGGGTGGGCTGCTCTTACTTTTCAAGTTTATATTAGGCTTATGATACTAATTAACTATCCACTTATCTAATACTCTTTTAATTCAAATTTATTAACGTAATTTAACATTTACGAAGTGATGAGTGAGGTTTGCTTTAGTGTAGAGCACCTCCACAATCAATAATAGGTTGGAAGTTTGAGTCGAGCGAAGAGTAAGTGGAAAGTGGAAACATTGTTATTTATCTTTGTATTGGTCAAAATTTGGATTAAATTTCCTATGACAGACGGGACGTGGTCGAAGTCAAAGTCGGTCATAGCTCAATGGCGAGAGTCACCTAAAGAAGGATCAATGCCGAGGTCGAGTAAAGAACGTGTAAGAGCAACAGATAGAATAAGTTTTAGAATAGAAAGAAGGAATATTCCATTGTATATTCCCCCGATTGTACTTTTTAAGGTTTCTTAGGAATATCCCACATAAATAGGAATATATAAAGACCAAAAAGGGATCTTCACTTTCTGATAAAAATACATTGTAAAGTGTTGACTACAAAAAATATACAAAAACTTGTCTTGTCTACTGATTACATTGTTCGATATATACCTTTTATTCACAAGATCCAAAGATTCCTTGTCCACCTTCATTTTTTATTGTTCCACGTTGTTGTCAGGAAGGAGAATCATCCAAGTCATCTAACATTTGGGTGATAAATTCCTCCTTATTACATTTATTGCCATTATCTACATTTATTGCATGATTTTATCACTACATTCATTAACAATCATTGAGCATTTGTAGTTGGTATTCAATATCACCGGATACAACCCTACATCATTAGTACGTCTAAACGTTAGATCTAGTAGTTATTATATTTAACTAGGATCCACCCTCTATTTTCTCATTAACTCATTTTAAGAAAAGGTTTAACACTTTTTTGGTAAAACAATTTGGCGCCGTCTGTGGGATCGAACCCACGACCACGTGGACAACATCAACCACAACAAAAAGGCTTACATCGGCCACAAACTCTCGGAACCAGGTAAATTTCATAAATTTTTAATTGATAACGCCGATTTGTTTACTTTCTCTCATGTAGATATTCCAGGTATCCCCAAAGACATTGCCTCACGCAAACTTAACGTCGATCCACTCTACCCGTCGGTACAAAAAATCAGAAGAAAATTCAACGCCACAATCAATGAGGCTGTCTGTGAAGAGGTAGAAATCAAAATACCCCCAATGGGTCGCCAACGTAGTCATGGTGAAGAAGAAAAATGGGAAGTGGAGCATGTGCGCGGATTTCACAGACCTAAACAAAGCCTGCCCGAAAGACTCCTTTCCATTGCCCCACATCGACCAACTCATCGATGCAACAACGGGGCACGCGTTGTTAAGTTTCTTGGACGCCTATTCAGGCTACAACCAAATCCTCACGGAGAAGGAGGATCAACAAAAGACCTTTCATTACCCACCAAGGGACATACTACTACCGAGTCATGTCGTTCGGGTTGAAGAATGCAGGGGTGACTTATCAAAGGCTGGTCACCAAGATGTTCAAAGACCAGCTTGACAAAAAAATGGAAGTCTATATAGACGATATGTTGGTCAAATAAAAGAGAAAGGAGGACCACATCAACCACCTGAAGGAAGCCTTCGATATACTAAGGAGATACGACATGAAGCTGAACCCCGAAAAATGTGCCTTCGACATGACCTCTGGGAAGTCCCTCGGTTTTCTGGTGTCACAAAGAGGCATTGAGGTCAACCCCGACCAAATCAAAGCAATTGAGTGAATACCTAAAATATTGACCAGTAAGAAATAGGTACAAAAACTAACCGACCGAATAACCGCCCTGTCGAGGTTCATCTCACGATCCTCTGTTAGATGCCACAAATTATTCAACGTTCTCAAAAAGGACAACGATCTCCAGTGGAATTCTGAGTGCATCGAGACCCTAAGAGAACTAAAGTCATATTTGTCCTCGCCCCTGCTACTTGCCAAGGCAGAACCCGACAAACGTCTCCTAATCTACTTGGCCATATCAGGCATCGTAGTACGTGCAATGCTGGTCCGCGAGAACAAAGGTACGCAATCTCCAATATATTACATTACCAAAACCCTGGTCGACGCCAAAACGAGGTACCCCCACCTCAAAAAACTGTCCCTGGCATTGGCCGTAGCTTCACGAAAGCATAGACCCTATTTTCAGTGCCACCCCATCTCGGTGGTCACGACCTCCCCCCTGAGAAGCATCCTACATAAATCCGAGATGTCAGGGAGATTGGCCAAGTGGGCCATCGAATTAGCGAGCACGATATAACATATCAACCGCGAACAACGATAAAGTCGCAAGTACTCGCCGGTTTCATCGCCGATTTCAGTGCGAAAATAATGCCTCAGGTCAAGAAGGAAACTTGTCGTACCTCCCCTAAGTTACCCGACCTATGGGTCCTATACACCGACGGCGCGTCCAACGCGTCAGGATCTGGACTGGGACTCGTACTCGAGGTCCCAACAGGCGAAGTCATCCGCCAGTCCATACGGTGCCCCGATATGACTAACAATGAGGCCTAGTACGAGGCCGTAATTGCCGGACTAAAGCTAGATCTCAAGTATAGAGCACGATGAGTCATCCTCCGATGTGACTCACAACTCGTTGTCAACCAAGTCATAGGGACTTTACAAATCAAAGAACAGAGGCTACAAAAGTACCAGGCAGAAATTCCTAAACTACTGCCGTAGTTCGACTAATGTCAACTCGACCAGATACCTCGAGCAAAAAACATCGAGGTAGATGGCCTTGCCAAATTAGCAGCAGCCACCAAGAATATAAGCGGAAAGGAAAACGTGGTTACCCTTCTCCATTCATCAATAGACCAAATTGAGGTATAATATGTAAATTTAACTTGGGACTGGCGCAATCGTATTATAGCATATTTGCATGAGGGAATACTCCCATCAGGCAAAAAAGAAGCCAAGAAGCTTCGAATGCAAGCGGCCAGATACAACATCATCAACCACGACCTATACAAAAGAACGTTTGGCGGTCCCTTGGCAAAATGCCTAGGACCTAACCAAACCAGGCGCGTCCTCGAGGAAGTACACGAAGGCCACTTTAGAGCCCACATGGCAATCGAGCCCTCGTTAGATGCCTCATATGAGCAGGTTATTACTGGCCCACCATGAAAAAGGAAGCCGCCGACTTCGTTAAGAAGTGCGAACAATGTCAGAAATACGCTCCAATGATACACCAAGCGGGCGCACACCTCCACTCAGTCACATCGCCATGGCCGTTCATCAAATGGGGAATGGACATCGTTGGACCACTTCCAGCAGGACGAGGTAACGTACGATTCCTTTTGGTTTTAACTGACTACTTTTCTAAATGGGTAGAAGCGGGTGCATTCGCCCAAATACTCAAACAAGAGGTTATCACATTCATATGGAGGAATATCATATGTCGATTTAGCATCCCCAAAGAAATCAGTTGTGACAACGGACCCCAGTTTACCGGGAAAACGACCACCGATTTCTTCGAGAAATGGCACATCAAGCGAATACTCTCCACGCCATATCATCCTACAGGCAACAACCAGTCTGAATCCTCCAACAAAACAATACTGAATATCATGAAAACGAAGCTCGAGGACGCTAAGGGGTTGTGTCCGGAACTACTACCAGAATTTTTATGGGCATACCGCACCATGCCAAAAACAAGCACAAGAGAAACGCCATATTCACTAGACTATGGGACTGACACAGTGATACCAGCCGAGGTCGGAGAACCAAGTTTGAGATACTCCAATAAGAGCGGACCAAGCAACGACGAGAACAGAAAGCAAGACCTCGGCGAAGTGGAGGAGCGAAATAACATGGCTTACATGAGAATGATAGCTCAAAAACAGCAAGCAAAACGGTACTATAACAAAAAGGCCAAAGTAAGACCACTCAAAGTCGGGGACTATGTACCCAAGGGCAAAACACAGGCGAGCAAGGACCCAAGAGAAGGTAACCTAGGAACCAATTGGGACAGGCCATACAAAATCACGGCAGCAACAAATAAAGGATCATTCCAACTAGAAACAATGGAGGGAAAGCTACTACCAAATAATTGGAACGTCGCCCACCTCAAATACTTCAACTTCTGAAAATGGACGTCCTCCAAGTCGTACTCTTTTCCCCTCACCCGGGTTTTGTCCCAATTGGGTTTTATCGGGGATATTTTTAATGAGGCGACAAAGAGGGAGTCTCGAAGTTTAAGTGTTGAATTCATCGCCCCGCCTATCGACTACTTCTCCAGGCCGAGCGATGAAGGGACTATATAGATTGGAACTTCTATGTATGGAACAAACAGAAATATGTAATACTCTCCAATGAATGAATAAACAAAGCAGTATGCAACATTCTTGCACAACTCCACCAAACTATTCTACATTTAACATTCGACTTGCTCGAATTATTTAACATTCGACTTGCTCGAATTACTTTGCATTCGACCTCGCTTGAATTAACTCACATTCGACTTGATCAAATTATTTAACATTTGACTTGCTCGAACTACTTTACATTCGACCTCGCTCGAATTACTTTGCATTCGACCTCGATCGAATTACGTCACATTCGACCTCGCTCGAATTTCTTTGCGTTCTACCTCACTAGAATACTTTACATTCAACATCGCTCGAATTACTTTGCATTCGACCTAGCTCGAATTAACTAACATTTGACTTTCTCGAATTACTGTCCATTCGACCTTGCTCGAACTATGTTACATTCGACCTTGCTCGAATTACGTTACGTTTGACCTCACTCGAATCAATCAAACCTCGACCTCGTTCGAGCTAACTTGTGTTCTACCTCAAATCGGTCTATATTCGACTCCGCCCAGATTAACCTTACACACAAACGACCGAAAAGTCAGGGACTTTCCCACAAGAGAAAACGCTAACAAGAGGAAAAAGGGAAAGAGAAAATCCGAAAATACATAGCAAAAAGAAAATTCTTTCATTTCAATTGTTCGACTACAATACTTTTTACAAAGGGCTCGAGGGCGCCCTCACAAAAACTATCAAAACCAAAAAAAAAATCAAGTACAAAGGCTTCACGCCGCATCATCCCCATTAGCATCATCAACATACTCATCATCATACCAAGGGTCGGAGGCAAGCCCACCCATGACGTCTTCATCATCATCCCCGCCAAGCGTACCAGGGTCGTAACCACAGGCTTCACGAGCTGTGCGTGCCTTGACACGAATGCCCTCAAGCTCCGCCTTGGGAACCTTCTCGGCCACCTTCAAAGACTTATACACGTCAAGTTGGGCCTCAGCGTGAACCCACATCTCGTACAACTCCCGTGACATGCTAGGATCAACAGAAGTACGAGAAGTAGAAGGCTGGGCCTGCTGCTGCTCCTTCTCGGCCTTTAAGGTGACGACCTGCTAATTCAGCTCGGATAACTTTGCCTCCAAACTCTCGATCCGCTCCTCCAACCTCGCCACTCTGAGCGCCGAAGTCTCCTCCTTACTAGCCCGCTCAGATCTACAAACACGTAGGGTACCCTCTAAGGCCGCTGCTTCCACCACGGTGGCCATCTTGGTCCTCTCTGCCAGGTTCAGCTCTTCGACCCTAGCACTCAACTTCGCACTCAAGTCGACGACCCTGGCCTCGCTTTGTTCAAGCTCGGCCCTTAAGGATGCCACCTGCGCCTGGAGATCTGCATTCTCAGCCATCACCTCTTTGCTCACTTCGAGCTCATCCTCCTTAGACCTCAGCGTCCCTTCCAACACGCTGCATCTGCCGATGACCCTCATAATCTCCTCATCATTCTCATACAACTCCTCGTCTTCTGCTTGATCTCATCGCGTAACGGCTGGAACAGACCATCCTCACCAACAATTTTTACTATCATCCGGTGCTTGGAGAGGTACTATTTCTACTTAGATTCCACCCTCTTGTAGAGAGTCGTCCTCTCCCCCTCTCGCCAGTCACGCTCAATCTCCAAGATGAGAGTCTGACATGCAAAGGAAAGAAAGTCAACCAAAGTAAACATCACATATGAAATGGACAAACTTAGGAGAGAAGAAGTAAAAACTTACCCGCAATGCCATGCCCGATATGCCCAAAGATAGGTTTGTATATTTTATTGTATACAACGTCCTATTTTCAGCATCCGCACACAAAGGAGCAAAGGACGACGCCGCCCGTTCTGAGTCGACCAAGAGGTTGTAGCTCACGGGAATGACTATATGCCGATTTGGACCCTCTGTCCTTATCTCCACGCGAGTGGCCCCCACCACGAAGGTCCGTACTTCCTCAGGGTCAATGTCTGAACCAGAGTCATCGTCCCTCACAGTAGGCTCAGCTCTACCACAGACCTCCTCAACCTCGGATGGCCTCCTCTCCATGGCGGCACCCGCCACAGAAACAACCTAAACATTTGGTGAAGGCACTGATTCCGCTTCCAAAGCGATGATCCTTTCCGGCTCAACGTCAGCAACAATAGCCTTCCCAGTATCCACCCTTCGTCTTTTCCTCGCCGACGTCTCCTCCTCGCCATGAGATGACTTATCGACCAGGTGCAAGATAGGTTGAGAAGAGATCTCGTCCGGCACAACAACAGTTCGAGGGGTGGAGTCCCTCATCGGCGGAGCTTGAGTTTGACCTCCTCGTGCAGACTCAGCTAGAGTGAATTGCATCCCGACCAAGGCAACCACCGCCTGGTGAAATGCAAGCACCGGAGCCTTCACCTTCTTGGAAGGTCGCCGACCTAGAACCAAAATTTATTGCATGCTTTTATCACTACATTCATTAACAATCATTGAGCATTTGTAGTTGGTATTCAATATCACCGGATACAACTCTACATTATTAGTACGTCTAAACGTTAGATCTAGTAGTTATTATATTTAACTAGGATTCACCCTCTATTTTCTCAGTAACTCGTTTTAAAAAAAAGTTTAACACTTTTTTGGTAAAACACTATTGAGTGAATGGGAAGTAAAAAGAATCAAAAAAGGAGTTAGAGAAAGCACAATATCTTAAGAGATTGTTATAGAAATATTTAAATAATATAAATTAAAGATGGAGTAAACTGGAGTAGTTCGTCTAATTGGGTCGGGTCAAATATTTTATCTGTTTTTATATAACCCATTTTCGACCCGTTCAGGTCCAACCCGACCTACCCGTTTGCCACTCCTATCCATATACTCGAAAATTACAAATATCTTCTCCTTGACTAGCTACTAGATCTCGAGTTCGAACACCATTTCAACATTTGAAGTAAATTTTTCCTAGTTTGTCCTTTCTGGACTAAGTGAAGTTCAATGTTTAAACTTTTCTATAAACATAGTTATCAAACACAGTAATGCTAAAATTCTTGATATGTTTCTATGTGCGTGGGCAATAAAATAGAATTGTCCATTCAGTATTAAACAATAAAGCCATCAATTTCAAAGCTCACCAACTATTGTTATCATTCCCTCTTTATTTCTATCTCTTTAAACGAATGAGTTGTATTTTTCATTGAAGACAAAATTCATAGATTTGCCTCAATTTCTTTTGCTTTCTTTAAACGAAGCACATAACTGCTTTTGGTGAAAGAAAGGACTTAAAATGGAAATTTGATTGTCTAAAGTCTTGAAAACTACAAAATAATCACCATTTCCACCTACCTCAATGGCTCAATCTTTCAAACTCTTGTCTAGTTTCTGTTATTCTCTTTGCTACATTTCCTTTTGCTCCTTGTGTATACGAAGAAAAAAGAGTGCCTGTGGCTCCGCCATTGACTTCAATGCTGGGACAATATGCTCCTTTTATATGGAAATTCACAGTACTTAGTTTTGCATCAAATAATGTAAGCTAGCCTTTAGACATAAATTTGGTTGAAACTTGAAAAAATGAGTTTTTGAAGATCAAATAACAATTAACAAATAGTTTTTTAAGTTGATATTGTGTTAGGACATGCATTTTACTTGGAAAGAATTTAACGTTTTGTGATTAAAAAACTTCAAAACCTACTCTAAAGTTGTTTTTTGGATTTAAAGATCTTGTTTTCATAATCTACCAAAATATGGTTAAAATCTATAAACAAATAAATATTTGAAAAAATAAAATTTGAGAAAAAACTCTTCAATTTTATGGCCAAACGGGAACTAAACTAAGAGAAGAAATAATTATTATTAGTGATAGGAGAATACAGAATCATTAGCAATTAGACGCTCGCTAATGAGTAATGCATCAGCTCACCCAACAATCTAAACTTAAAATAGGCGGCGAAATATAATATATATATATATATATATATATAAGATGTGTATAACTATATATAATCAGTATACAATTTATGTATACCGAATAGAAAAAATAAACAGTAAATTTGACCAGCTAGTTGCGTAAAGTTCACATATAACTATGATCGTAGAGCAACAAAATCTCTAACATATAAGTAAAACCTATGTATCATCAGAATCTTTATTAGTACTGAATGATCAAAACAACATTGTATACCTTGTAGAAGTGAAGTAGATCTTACTGTATTCTTCTGTTAATGTTTAAATTAAACAATAAAATAACAACAACAACGACCCATTAAAATTCCAGGTCTGGGGAGGATAATGTGTACGAAAACCTTACTCCTACCTTGATAGGACAGAGAGGCTGTTTCCGATAGACCCTCGGCTAAGGAAATTAAACAATATAAAAATATAGTAATAGGCTTTAGATGAAGGGAGTAGGGTTCCAGAACGAGAGCAATAGGCCTACGAGAGATTAAACTTCCAGTGATGTAAATAAAGGTCTGAAGAAATGATTTTAAATTGACAGGGATATGATGAGATTGACTAATGTCTCTAATTACTTACTTATAACATGAAACATCAATGTTAATAGTACAAAAAAGATTACTGTTAGAAGCAGTAAGGCAAGTATCATGAGGACCACATTAATTAAATGAAAGAGCTTCTGGTAGAGACATTCCATCTATGAGCTATTAACTTAATTAATTACTGAGTTTAAATTAATTCTATATATTGACAGTGAAAAGAATTTTTACATTATCATATCACTTAAAAATAAACTATAAGCAAGCATCCAAATAAAGTTCGATTTATAATCTGAACAAGTGAAATTGCTGGTTCAAAATCCTACTCTAGACGGTCTTATTTTCGGCACGAAATATAGATATTAAGTGAAAATCACTAAAATTTCAATAAGAATATAATTTTAAACCTATAATTTCAAATGTGTAGTGAGTTTAAGGTAAGAGACTATAGTTAAATCAGTCAAATATAAATTCTAGATTCACCTTTTCATAATAGTGCACCCATCCTTATGAAACCCTAAATCCACCTCTGGGTATAAGTTGTTAAAATATATTGATAGCATACAATGCTTATACACTGTTAGCATATATATAAGTTAAATTCTACACTTAAACCAACCATGATTTAAATCCAAACCCTTAAGTGTTTCCTCACTAATTACTTTCTTAATCACTTGGTAGGCCCCATGCCTCCCCATCACCCCCACCCCCACCATTCCTTGCCCCCCCTTAAAGCTAAGAATAATCATTCTCCCTTTTTTCACTTTCTTCTAATAAGCGTCTTTTTTAGAATGATTTGCATATTACTTTCAAATTCAGCTTCCTATTAAGCAAATGTCACTAAATTGTGTCATTCACATCAGATATGGTGAATGATTTGCATCATACCAACAGATCCTCTCCTTTTCATAATCATCATTATCTTTGCCTCTTATTTAAATATTAATTAATCTAAATTCTCTACGTATTTCCCACATGCAAAGCATTGCAATCTATACCGAATTTATAATTTATAATATTAAATACATTCTAATTATGTATCCTCGATTGCCGACAGTTTAGTTAGCAAGATTAACGAAGTTTAAGTTTCTTGAAAATTACTAAACTAATTAACTATTGTTTGATGACATTCATGGAGCTGTAAAGTGCTTAATTGAGAGAACTTTTAATAATCTGATCCCTTTATTATATTGTGTGGTCTACTAAGGTTCTTATAGTGTCTATTCTTTACCTTACACTGGAACAAGCTAGGATTGATTTGAAAGAATCTTGTTTAGTACTGTACAATGTAACAGCTTTATAGGTATAGAGGGAGGCCAAAAAAGTATTGGAGAGAGGTGATCAACCGGGATATGGCGAGATTTTAGATTTCCGAGGACATGCATGACATTCGATGGGAAATTGTGGAGATCGAGCATTAAGGTTGTAGGTTAGGAGGTAGTTGAACATATTTAGTCTCAGATGCGGATCCAGGATTTCAGGAGGATGGGTGCACTGTTGTAAAGAGGTGCATCTAGAATTTACATTTGACAGGTTTAACTTTAGTCTTTTACCATAAACCCACTACACTGTTGAAATTATAGGTTCAAAATTATTTTCTTTTTGAAATTTTAGTAATTTTCACGTATATTTATACTCCATGTTGAAAATTAGACCGTTCGAAGTGGGATTTGAACCGTCAATTTCACTTTTAAAGGTGCACCCAATAATAGCTATACCATAAGAGTCTTTGAGCATGGGTTCACACACATATATTTACGTAATTTTGAAGAAATATAACGTTATTATACATGGTTTAGGGAGAGTAGTATGGGTTCACGTGAACCCATATCTTCCAAGCTGAATACGCCTTTGTTTAGTCTACCAATGTGAGGCCAGGCTGATAGGCTTTAGTCTTAGACTGCTAGTGGTCAATGTTGTATTTACACTACTCTTCCGTTTTCATAGTGTCGGCCCTTATTTACTGGTTATTATTTCTGCTTTCCATCAATTTACTGGTTCACGTGATGTTATTATTTCTATGGTTTTTTGTTGATGGTACTGATATATTGTCTTTTTTCGTCTTCTTGAGCCGAGGGCCTATCGGAAACAGCCTCTCTATCCCCCAAGGTAGAGGTAAGGTCTGCGTAAATACTACCTTCCCCAAACCCCACTTGTGAAATACTGGGTCGTTGTTGTAGTAGTAGTAGTAATGTAACACCTCAAAAATCTACGAACGAATTTGGTGCGATGAATGTAATTCCTCAAACCGTATTTAGAAATTTCGAGCTCGAGCTTTGGGAATTGAGAAACTCATAGTAGGAAACGGGTCCTATGCGATACGGGTTTAAATTAGTCGGATAGTACGTTTTAAATGACAGATAATTAACAAAAAATTCAACAGATAAAAACACCTATTTGAATCAGTGTACTGATGGAATTTTTTTCAATTCCATGAGGAGATAATTAGGGTTTAGAATATTTTGGTTAGTCTGTACAAATCAGCCTATAAAATGCAAAATAGTCACAGGTGATAGAAAGCCGAAATTGTAGACAAAGTTGCTTCCTTTTCTTGATTGAAACCCAAGGATGTAACTAAAGTTGTCTAGTTAAAATTATTAAGTTGGTCAATTCCCATCACAAAGAGGTGCAAAATAAAAAAATAAAAAAAATAAAACAGCAAACCTTTTTTTTTTTTTTTTTTTAATTTTAAAAAATAGAGTAGTGGCAAGCTTGTTCACCTTCCAAATGATCGATCACTAAAAAAAATCACAATATACATTGCCTTGCAATACATAGTGCAGAGGCCGCGGATCCAAATTTGGAGTTTATAAATTTATATGCCGATCTCAAGTTAATAATTTACTGGATTCATGATCAAATATTTATGTATTTCTCAATACAAATACATAATCTAGGAAAAAATTACATAAACTCGTAGATGAGGCCTTAGTAAAATTTTTGGTTCCGCTACTATATATATATATATATATATAAAAGGAGTATCTTATAGATATGAGGCCTTATCATCCAGCTACCAGAACTGCTTCTCGAAGATGAATCAACTTAGAAAATATAAGAAGAAGAATTATTGCTAAACTATTTTCGTATTTAATATGAGATTAATTATGTATGCCTTTTAGAGGAAGCAATAGTCTGACATAATTTACAGAAAATGAACCTATAACAAAAAGGGGAATAGTGTACGAGTCTAATCAAGAAACATTATAAATTCTAAAAAAAAATGAAATCCAATGACGTCGATCATGCTAATCCTAAATTGACATTTTTTTCCATATCCCAGCAGTAATATATCTTGTGAAGCCAGCAAAGTAATGATTTAATGGTGCTTTTGCTTTACAAAATTACAAGATTTTATATCACGTTTGAATTACTTGCGTCCTCAGGATTCAGGAATACTTAAAACTAGAATTGACAATATTTCTGCAATATATTGACAATACGTTCCCCCTTAAAAAATTGAAAAAAAGAAGGATTTAACATATCTATATATTAAGGGTGTTAAGTTTTTTTTTTTTAATACAATTAGGTATATTTAGAAACATGTTATAACAAGTTTGTATTGCATCTTGGGATACCAAAAGAGGATAACATAAAATGTTTTTATTGTTGTAGATCATTTTAATTTGATGTTGCACAAAAAGTATGCGATTAGTGTGCGTAAAGTTTAAACTCAAAAAGAAATAAAATAAGCCTAATTGACGTAAAGCAAAACACGCGAGATAATTAAAAATGCAATAATGTATCGATATATATTATACAACTTTAACTTGTTCATAATAAAAGATGATCAATCCATTGGCGATAATTTAATTTCTTTAAAATGAAAAAAATACAAGATTTTGGTTTCATTGCTAGATGTAGGAAATTCTTCTATATAAACAACCTTATAAGATTTGCTAGATATATAAATTTATGATGAGAGGAAGTAGAAATCCTTATAAGAGAAAGAGTTGTTTTATAAGATACTCAAAAATGCAATTAATTATTTGTCCGTGTTTGACAACTAATGTCATAAGTAGAATTAGTATCTTCAAGTGCTTGGTGTAATGGTAAAAGCCCAGCGAATATTAAGTGGGTTAGGCGCACTGACGAGCGCAAAATATAACAAGAAAATAATGTTTGGTAGTCAAAGATAATATAACTTAATTATTGTCTCCACATGAATTGGGTTTAAACAGTGTTTGAATAATCTTTAACTACTCGCTATCGAGATTAACACTTGATTGGAACGATTAACTACTAAAATTAAAGCAATTATTAATTTTGTATTGCATCTTGGGATTTTTTTTTGAGAATAAGAGCATATTATTTAAAGACTAAAGTAGTACAATACCATTACAAGCCATGTTGGCATTCCAATAGATGCTATTCATAGCATCAATGTTTCCTAAGGCAGCTAGATTGTTACAAACAATAAAAAACATGTTACGAACTATTGCAGCACCATTTTTGTCCTTCAGCATCCCGGACTCGATAAAAATAGGTGGTTTATAATAACACAAAAGTTTATTCATAGTAAACTGTCTTGAACGTTCCTTTGCCATCAGATGGGCTATTGTATTGCCTTCCCTACAGCTATGCCTGAGAACCACTTTCCCCATTTTGTTCATTAACCATCTGCAATAAAAAAATAATATTGCTGTAAATTATAGATCCTTTTTCAAGATAATGTATAATATCCGTAGAGTCGATCTCCACTACTATTGGAGTGAAGTTATTATTTTCTGCAAAGATCAATCCTTGGTGGATGGCTAGAAGCTCTGCATGGATAGGGGAGTCTGCATGGACTGATTTTATAAAGCCAGATATCCAATGTGAATCTCCATCTCTGATTAGTCCACGCATGCCTGAGGTTGAGTATTGCATCTTGGGATACCAAAATAGGATAGCATAAAATATCTTTATTGTTGTAGGTCATTTTAATTTGATGTTGCACAAAAAGTATGTGATTAGTGCGCGTAAAATTTAAACTCAAAAAGAAATAAAATAAGCCCAATTGACGTTAAGCAAAACACGCGAGATAATTAAAAATGCAATTAATGTATCGTTATATATTGTACAACTTTAACTTGTTCATATACTCATCAGTAAAAGATGATTAATCCATTGGCGATAATTTAATTTCTTCGAAACAAAAAAACATGCAAGATTTTGGTTTCATTGCTAGATGTAGAAAATTCTTCTATATAAACAACGCTATAAGATTTGCTAGATATATAAATTTATGTTGAGAGGAAGTAGAAATCCTAAGAAGAGAGAAAGAGTCTTGTTTTATAAGATACTCAAAAATACAATTAATTGTTCGTCCGTGTTCGAGAACTAATGTCATAAGTAGAATTAGTATCTCCAAACACTTTGATCTAATGGTAAAAGCACAACGGATATTATGTGGGCCAGGCGCACTGACGAGCGCAAAATACAACAAGAAATTAATGTTTGGTAGTCAAAGATAATATAAATTAATTATTTTCTCCACATGGATTGGATTTAAGCAGTGTTCGAATAATCTTTAATTACTCGCTTTCGAGGAAAATTAACACTTTATTGGAACGATTAACTACTAAAATTAAAGCAATTATCAATTGATCAATGAAGACAAATTTTGAGCAACACAAAAATATCTCTAAGAGAAATAAGGGTAATAGACTAGACAGATACAAGATAATTGACTCGCGATGCAATTCATAGATTAGTTCACTCTATAATACTGTCGATTCTCACGAATTCACCAGATAATTAGATTACACTTGAAGTTAAGGTTCCTCTTTCGATTAAACTTGAATTCCCAGAAATAATCCAATTGAAGCGCTGTGAACAGATCCATAAACTTTAACTCACGAATATTTTTTTATTTTCTAGTTTGATTAATAATTCAAGAGGCACTTTCTATTACCTAAATGAATCGCAAAAACTTCACTAGAGCATAAGATGTAAATAAATTCAATATCAAACTCCTCCTTCGATTAGGTGAAATATTGAATAACTTCACAATAAAATTCTAAACTCCATCAATTAAGTCAAGCAATTGTCAAGAATCGAATCCCTAATTAAAGTATCAATACACCATGTCTGTCAACTCCCTAAGGAAAAAATACTCCATAACAATAGAAAAAACTATCTAGAAAAGGTTTAAAGACATAGAAGATATCAACGTTAATGATTCGATACAAACTCCCGTAGTTTTGCCCCGATTGTTGGTTGAAATCTTGATAAAATCTTGTGTCGTCTTACCTTAGTTGCTCCTCAAATCTTTCATAGGTCAAAAGTCCTCTCAAAATCGTATTTTTGGTGAAATTATTGAAAGTGGAGGGGGGGGGGGGATGAATTGTGGTCTATTAAAACTAGTCCACTAAGGATGATTTTAGTCGACTATATTTCGTGTAGAATGAGAATAACAGTAAACAATAAAAAGAATAACACACAATAATTTTATACTGGTTCGGTACCAGTAGGTACTTACATCTAGTTTTCCTTGGGTCACAAGGGTTCCCTTAGATCTTGAAAGTAATTACAACAAGGATGATTTTGATTCGTTCACCACCAATGAAGTATAGCAACAATGTATATTGAATAATGAAACAACTCTCTTTTGCGTTCTAACTCTTCCTATATTTTGTGACACTAGTAAACTGAGGAATACAATATTTAGGCTAAGAAGTAGAGAGATTTAGAAGACAATGTTTGTAGTTTCGCAAGCCTTCCATTTGATATGAGCAGACTTCTTATAGGAGCGTTGTACTTGGACTAAGATATATGCACATGATCTTCAAAGAGATTTGACCCAAGGGGTGCCTCTCGAATCCTGCTCTTGGGAAGGGCCGGATTCGTTCATGACTTTCCTTGTCACGACCTTACATTGAGGAAAGATTCGAGCCTTCGATTGTGCTAATTGAGGATGCTGGATATTTTGGCCTTTATTGGATATAGCTTTTTGATTTGTAGTCTTGATTTCCTTCGATTAAGGCTAAAATAATATGATACATTTAGTTTCCCTTTTCTTGTCCATTGATTCAACATCATCAGCTCCTTTGATTCAGCATACCTTCTTTGGCTTAAACTTCTTTCTTTTGACAGCTTCTTGACAGTTTTCTTTCCTTTTGTTGATACCTTGAT
Organism: Nicotiana undulata; assembly: GCA_005239495.1. Taxonomy (NCBI): domain Eukaryota; kingdom Viridiplantae; phylum Streptophyta; class Magnoliopsida; order Solanales; family Solanaceae; genus Nicotiana; species Nicotiana undulata. The sequence continues at coordinate 35,532 of ML249111.1, forward strand.
TTCTGCAAAACAATGTAAGTAGGTTGTCATCATTGAAAGTTAGATTTAGACTTAACAATCTTCCCCTTTTTGATGATGACAATAAAAACAAGGAATAAGATGAGTGTAAATAGAAGTAAGTATGTAGACTTCCCTTTTATTACACCTTCTGCATTTTTTCCCCTGAGTTGATGTTGTCTCCCCCTAAGTGAATGTTGTCTCCCCCTGAGTGAATGCTTTACTTCTCCACTGTTCTCCCTATTTGACATCAATCAAAAAGGGAAATAAAACAAACAAGACGAGTAATATACATAATAACTAGCGAGGTAGCACAACGAAAGTAATGCCTTCAGCAGAGGCATAGTTCATACATACCCAAGCAAAAATATGTTTGTTAAAACCAGCAGCAAGTAAGAAAGAGCATAAATAGAAAGAGAAAAAAATATTGTTTTTAACATCATCACACAAATACGCATTAGCTTCTTCCCAGGAAGTACTTGAGGGTGTTGATCACTTTGGTGCAGAAGGAGTCGATATCTTTGACAAGCTTCTCCATCTTTTCACTCATGTAATTGAATGCCCTGGGTCCTTTCCTCCTTGTGGCTCCCATATCCATTCTGAGCTTAATCACATATGTACCTGTCTCCTTAGTGACCCGTATCTTTTCTACATGTTCCTTTATCTCAAATAGTAGCAGTTTTACCCCATCTAAATATTGCTGAATCTGCTACAGAATTTGAGAGGCAGTCGATTGAGATGCTGATTGTTCAGTTTGAACTTCTACTGGCACTGGAACACTTTCAATTTTGGCGTGCTTAACCCATCCATCATCACCCAAGGTGTACCCCATCATTGAGAAAGCTGCCTTATCATAAGTGCTGATAATGTGCTTGGGTGTGAAAGGTGACAAGTCTACCTTCATAACTTCGCGAATGTGTGAGATAAAGAGACCATATGGTAAATAAGCAGCAGAGGAAGATATGTCCCTGATACTTTCAATCATGTATTGGATAATCCACGCAAACCAATCCAGTCTTTTATTATTAACATGACAATAAAGGACAAAAAAATCTCTAGTGGATAAAGTGTTAAGGGACCCAACTCTGGGAAGTAAAGTAGTAGCAATAATGTAGGCCAAGACACGATGTTAAAACTTCATATTATTGGGACCAATATCAAGAGGGTTATCAGACAAAAAGGCTTTTTCTTCTTCAAAAGAGACTTCAAAATCTTTTGGCCAAGAATTTTGCACAAAAACATCAAACCCACTAAACTTAGCAGAGAAAATCTTTTCAAATTGATAAGAGTCCAGAATAATTCGAGTGCCTAACACCATAGAATCCAAATCATCTTTATCATTCACAAACAAATTTGCATAAAACAACCTCACTGGTTCCTCATAAACAGAGTTTCCAACAGTATCATACAGAGAAGAATGATGCTAAAAATCAAATATAGCAGTCGCATCACAGTGCATATTTTTCATAAGAGAGACTTACAGAGCGTCCATGATCCATAGATTTTGACCTGTAGGACTCAAACCTTGCTTTTTCACTAGGTCCATAGAAAATCAACTTGTCCTCTCGTCCGAATTCAGTGTTCTCCACCTTTCCTTTCTTGTACACAGACTTTTTGGGGGTTTGCTCCATGGGCCTTTTCCTGTTTTTTTCTGGCTAATAGGAAGATTTTCGTAAGATTCGATACTCTCATTGTCTGTTTTGAGTAAATCTGAGTCAATGGATGACTCCAGGTCTACAGGTTCTTCAGAGTTAAGAGATTTTTGAAATCTTCTGCTGCGTCTGGTTGCAGTAGAAGAAGAAGGGTTTCTTTTTTCCATGGTGAGAGGGTTGGCTTAGATGGGAATGAGGAGAGTACAGGGAAGAGAGGGTTTTTAACAAAGCCTTAGAAGGATTGCAGGGTCGCCTTGGTTAATGGAAAGGGCAGATTTAGAAGGGAACTGATATTTCCGAATAGATGGTTCAGTGGTATTGATGGAAAAGCAATAATTATACTTACAAGATATTAAAGTTAAGCACACATAATAAAGGAATGAAATATCTTGGAAAAATATAAAATATTTGTTTTACAAATTTGGAACAATGCCAATCTTTTTTCGAAGAAAACAAAATCTTTCTTCCAAAAGAGGTTTTGTTAAATCAACAAGTTGAGAATCAGTGCTACTGAATTCTAATACAATATTACCTTTAGTAATATCACGGATAAAATGATGCTTAATTTCTATATGCTTTGCTCTAGAATGATTCACTGAATATTTTGATAAACAAATGTCACTAGTATTATCACAAAATATAGGAGTAGAGGTAAGAATAAATCATAGTCGAGAAGTTGATGCATTATCCACAGAAATTGTGTACAGCAGCTTCCAACAGCTAAATATTCTGCTTCGGTTTTTGATAGGGTAACACAATTTTGTTTCTTGCTATGCCAAGAAACTAGTGCATTTCCCAAAAATTGACACGTGCCACTGGTGCTTAGTCAATTTTGTCACCTGCAAAATCTGCATATGAAAATCCTCTTAAGGAATTTTTTTTAGAATGATCATACCATAATCCTAGCTCATAGGTACCAATAAGGTATCTAATAATACGTTTAACTGCAGTAAGATGGGATTCCTTAGGAGCCGACCGAAATCTTGCACACTTGCAGACAGTGAACATAATATCTAGTCGACAAGCAGTGAGATATAATAGGGAACAATCATTCCTCTATACATAGTTTCATCAACACTCTTTCCATTGTTGTCTTCATCGAGCATCCTTGTTGGAATCATTTGAGTTCCAATGGACTTAGCATTCTCCATGCCAAACTTTTTTATAAGTTCCTTGGTGTACTTGGTTGGCTAATGAAAATCCCTTTAGGAGACTGTTTGATTTGTAGTCCAAGAAAGAACGTTAATTCTCCCACCATACTCATTTTGAATTCTCCTTTCATAGAGAGATCAAATGCTTCACATAGAATAGAGTTAGGACTACCAAAAATAATATCATCAACATAAATTTGAGTAATAAGATTACCTGAACTTGAATTCTTAATAAACAAAGTTGTATCGATATTACCTCGTTTGAAACCTTGATTTAGAAGGAAAGAGCTTAACCTTTCATACCAGGCACGAGGAGCTTGTTTGAGTCCGTACAGAGCTTTAGTTAGCTTGTATACATGGTCAGGGAAAGGGATGTTTACAAATCCTAGTGGTTTCTTCATATATACTTCTTCAGAGATATAGCCATTTAGGAACGCACTTTTAACATCCATTTGAAATAGCTTGAATCCTTTGTGAGAACCAAAAGCAAGTAATATTCGAATATATTTGAGTCTTTCTACAGGAGCAAAGGTTTCATCATATTTGATTCCTTCTTGCTGAGAGTATCCTTGTGCAACTAGCCTTGCTTTATTTTGAACCACTTGGCCTAGTTCATTCAATTTATTCCTGAATACCCATTTCGTCCCTATAATGGAGGAATTTGAAGGTCTTGAAACCAATTCCCATACTTTATTTCTTTCAAACTGATCAAGTTCATCTTTCATAGCATTTATCCAGTGAGCATATTTCAGAGTTTCATCCACTTTCTTTGGTTCAAGTTGAGAAATTAGAGCCACATGAGATTTGATCTTTTGAGATCTTCTAGTAGTGATTCCTTCATGTAGATCTCCTATAATGAATTTGTGAGGGTAGCCAGGTTCACTTTTCCATTCATTTCGAGTGTTTTGGGAATGTTCTCTTTCCACGTTAGTTGACTGATCTGTTTGGGAAGGTTCGTGATTTTCTACAAGCTCTTCAGTTGGTTGAGTCTGCTGACCAGCTCATTCACTTTGATAATCTTCTCCTACAATAACAGATTTAGGGACAAAAGAGATTTCCTCATCTTCAGGAAGTTTTTCATTCCTTGAGTGAGGGTTAGTATCAACAAAAACAATATCAATAGATTTTTCAATGCATAACGTTTTTTATTATAAACTCTATATGCTCTACTTGAAGGAGAGTATCCAGGAAATATACCTCATCGCTCTTAGGATCAAACTTACCCAAATTGTCCTATCTATTGTTGTGAATGAAGCATTTGCGTTCAAACGGGTGAAAGTACCTGATATTAGGTTGCTTACCATTCCATTGTTCATATGTAGTCTTTTTGAGGATTGGTCAATCAGACACCTGTTGATGATATGGCATGCTGTGCTCACAGCTTCCGCCCATAAATTGTGAGGTGGAGAATTTTTCACAATCATGGTTCTTGCCATGTCCTGTAAAGTTATACTTTTACGCTCTACCACTCCATTTTGTTGCGGTGATCTTGGTGAAGAGAAGTTGTGAGAGATTCATTGATCATTGCAAATATTTTCAAAAGCGCTGCTTTCAAATTTTCCTCCATGATCACTTCTGATAGTAGAAATGTAGTACCCCTTTTCTCGTTGAACCTTCTTACAAAAAACTTCAAAATTCTTTAGTGCTTCATCTTTATGACTTAAAAACAAAACCCATGTAAATAGGGATAAATCATCCACAATAACAAAATCATATTTCCTCCCACCTATGCTAGAAATTCTAGTTAAACCAAATAAATCCATATGCAATAGTTGGAGAGGTTTGGAGGTGGAAACAATGTTTTTGATTTTGAAAGATGAGCGAGTTTATTTTCCTAGTTGGCATGCATCGCAAATATGATCCTTTGAAAAGTCTAGTTTTTGAAGACCAATCACAAGATCATGTTTAGAATGTTTTTGAATAGTATTCATGCTGGCATGACCAAGTTTTCTATGCCAGACCAAGGGATCATCAATCATGGAAGCAAGGTAAATTTGTTCCCCAAGATTATCTAAATTGCTAATAGTATAGACATTTCTGTCTCTACCCGAGAGAATGACTTTACCTGATCCGTTTTCTATAAACCAACCGTGTTTCTTAAAACGAACCTTATAGTCATTGTTATATAGTTGACTAATGTTGAGAAGATTGTAGCCGAGTTCATCAACCAAGTAAACTTCATCCACATCACATGTTGAGCTCAGAGAAACTTTTCCAACTCAAATTACATTTCCTTTGGATTTATCTCTAAAGGTTACTGTTCCTCCATCTAGTTTGGTGACTGTCTTGAACAATTGTTTTTCACCAGTCATATGTCTGGAACACGCGCTGTCGAGATACCATTTTCCTTTTCGATTCTTATTGCAGTGTTCTTGCAAAACAAAATTACTTACCTAAGCATGCGTGTGTCCTGGATGGTTAGAATGCTGAGTGTTAGTTTGATTTAAAGATTTAGGTCACCAGACCTATCTCCTGTTATCCTTGAACCTGCAGCGATTTGAGGTGTGACCTCTTTTACCAAAATAAAAACATGATGGACTATATGAATTTTCATAGCCTTTTTCCGCTCTAGTTTTGTTCCTGCATTGGTTAGTATTATGGCCATTTTTACCACAAAAGGAACAAGCATGAGATTTTTTGTGTTTGTGATGAGCAGTCTGATTTGATTTGACAGAGCTATGACTGGTGGATTTTTGCAATCCATTCAATTGAAGTTTCATTTACTTCATCCCGAAGTATATCACGCTCAATTTCGCAGACTTCCACTTTCAAAGCCCAATATTTCTTTTCTCTTTTGATCTTTCTAAGTCCATTAACTACTCTTTCAATATCTACAATAGCAATATCAACAAATTCTTGAAGTTCATAACAGTTCAGACATGTAGGAAGACATACCTCACTAGTTCCTTCGTCTGCCATAAGACCGAGTTCATTTGAATTATCTTCCTCATCAACATCTTCATCTGCCATTAGTCCAAGCTCCTCTAAATCTTCATTTTCATTGATGGCCATGAAACATATATTTGCAGCTTCCTCATGATCAAATTCATCTTCATCACTCCAGGATCCAAAAGACTTCTTCTTTTGCATATTTTTGCTGAGTTTCTTCTTCAGTTCAGGACAATCAGCTTGAATGTGACAAAATTTCTCACATTCATAGCATCTTCCATCATTTTTATCAGTTTCACTGTTTATCCTTCCTTTCCTGAAGTTGGAATTCCCTCTTCTACTATTTATGTTTTTCCTCATCATGCTTGTTACAACGTGAGAAAGCATGGCAATGTTTTCATCTTGTTCTTCTATTTCTTCTTCTTCTTTTCGTTCTGCTCCTTCTGCTTCTCCTTCTACTTCTCCTTATTCTTCTCCTTCTTCTTCTTCTCCTTCTCCTTCTTCTCCTTCTTCTCCTTCTCCTCCTTCTCCTTCTCCTCCTTCTCCTCCTTCTCCTTCTCCTTCTTCTCCTTCTCCTTCTCCTTCTCGTCCTTCTCTTGCTTCTCCTTATGCTGCTTCTCCTTCTTCTCCTTCTCCTTCTTCTTCTTCTTCTTCTTCTTCTTCTTCTTCTTCTTCTTCTTCTTCTTCTTCTTCTTCTTCTTTTCTTGTTGAATTGTCTATCTAAGTGAGTTTTCTCAAAAGAAATTAGATCACCTCTAAGTTCATCATAAAACATTTTGTCAAGATCCTGACATTCCAAGGCGATGACCTTTGGCTGCCAAATTGTAGGTAGACTTCTGAGAATTTTTCTAACTAGTTCTCCACTTTTAATAGGTCTGCCAAAAGACTTTAGATCTCCAAAAATTTTGCTGAACCTTAAGAACATCTCTTCTACTGATTCTCCATCCTTCATTTGAAATAGCTCGTAGTCCAGAACCAGAAGATTTATTCTTGTTTCTTTCACTCTGTTGGTTCCTTCATAAGTAACCTCCAATTTGTCCCACATTTCTTTAGCTGTTTCACAACTTGAAATCTTTTCATACTCTTCTCCACTGATAGCATTGTACAATAGATTTTTTGCTTTGGCATTCAAAATTATAACAGCAGCTTGTTCGTCAGTGTAATCGTCTAAGTCAAGTGGATCAGTTGATACGATAATTTGACCATTTGCATCTTTCTTTGGTGGGATTGGAAGATTTTCTTTTTTTATCACACGCCAAACTTTGATGTCATATGAAATTGTGTATGTTTCCATACACACTTTCCAATGAGAAAAGTGTCGTCCGTTGAAATAGGGAGATCGAAACTGAGAGGTTCCTTCTGGAAATACCGCACCAACGACAGTGTTAGATCCCATGATCTTTTTCTCACTAGCTATTAAACAGAGATTGTGAGCCTTGCTCTGATACCAATTAAAAGTACATGGGGGTGGGCGAGGGGGAGGTGGGGTGAATTGTGGTCTATTAAAAATAGTCAACTCAGGATGATTTTAGTCGACTAGATTTCGTTTAGAATACGAATAACAATAAACAGTAAACAGTAAAAAGAATAACACACAACAATTTTATACTAGTTCGGTACCGGTGTGGTACTTACATCCAGTTTCCCTTGGGTCACAAGGGTTCCCTTAGATCTTGAAAGTAATTACAACAAAGATGTTTTTAAATCGTTTACCACCAACTAAGTATAGCAACAATGTATCTTGAATAATGGCACAACTCACTTTTGCGTTCTAACTCTTCCTATCTTTTGTGACACTAGTAAACTGAGGAATACAGTGTTTAGGCTAAGAAGTAGAGAGATTTAGAAGATAATATTTGTAGTTGCGCAAGCCTTCCATTTGATCTGAGCAAACTTCTTATAGAAGAGTTTGAGAGCCATTGTACTTGGACTAAGATAGAGGCACAAGATCTTCAAAGGGATCTAGCCCAAGGGGTGCCTCTCAAATCCTGCTCTTGGGAAGGGCCGAATTCGTTCATGACTTTCCTTGTCAGGACCTTACATTGAGGAGAGATTCGAGCCTTCAATTGTGCTAATTGAGGATGTCGGATATTTTGGCCTTTACTGGATATAGCTCCTTGATTTGTAGTCTTGATTTCCTTCGATTAAGGCTGAAAGGATATGATAGATTTAGTTTCCTTTTTCTTGTCCATTGATTCAGCATCATCAGCTCCTTTGATTCAGCAGACTTTCTTTGGCTTAAATTTCTTTCTTTCGACAGCTTCTTGATAGTTTTCTTTCCTTTTGTTGATACCTTGGTTTCTGCAAAATAATGTAAATAGGTTGTTATCATAGAAACTTAGATTTAGACTTAATAATTATACCATGTAGGAACGGGCCCGAACGGATCAGAACTACCATTTCAAAGCCGAAGTGGGAAAGTTGGACAACGAAAATACACAAGCACGGCGCGCCGTCCGTCTCCCCATGCACCGCATTAGTGAGGATCTTTAGAGAGTTTATTTTTTTCACTCTGCAGAAAAATTGCACTAGCGCACTACGCGGTACATAGTGCATTTTTCCTAGAGTAGGAATTTTTTTCAATTTTTAACATCCAGACTTGGTCCTCCAACCCCGAACATGATCCCGATTTAATTCCTAATTGGGCTTCTACTCAGACTTCAACGCTTCAATTCATCCATATTAGTTCTAAAAGTTCTCTCAACTCGAAATCACATCCTACACAACATAACACACGTTAAGTACAAAGTACTAGCAACTACGCTCAAATACAACCTAAGTGCAACAATTAGAGTGTTATATATAGCAAAAAGTGTGAGTTCCTAGCCTACCATCAAGCACGCTAGACCATGCGTTCAAATCACCACAAACAAAAGTCTAACATTTAAGTGGAGAAGGATAGAGGTTAACCACCCATTATCCATCGAGATTCAATTTGTATATATATTACACTTCTGATATTTGTCTACCTCAAAAAATACGAGTAACAATTAAATTTGATTTGTGGTTTTAAATATACGTGATCTATTCCAATACTAGTGAATAAAAAAGTAATATTCAGTATAAGTAAGAAGAGTTGCTGAACCAAACCAGTATTTTTTAGAGCAATAGGGACCTCGAGCTCGATATTCTTGGAGGCCTCGAGGTGGGTTAAGAGTAATAAAGTAAAAACAATAAAATAAGAGCAATAAAGCTGAAGAACAGTTCTTGGAGCACAGTAAACGAGAAAAGTAAGATATAATATTCTTTTGCTAGTAGTGAATGAGATGGTGTTTACAAATAATTGGGTTCTCCTTTATATAGGAGGGGAAAATCCTAATATAGTACATTTCTAATTATGGTAAATGATTCTATTGGTACAACTGTATAACAACCTAGTACGGATTTGTACTAATCCGTACAAATCTTATCCTAAAATTTATGCCTTGATCTTTGTGCCTTTGAGAAATTTCCGCTCTTCCTTGAGTGTCATCGAAATGGTACTTATCTCGAGGTAGACCTTATAGGGCCTTCGGTTTGTTCCCTCGAGGTACGCATTTCCAGCTGGGCTCGACCCCTACCTCAAGTTGTCCGACCTCGGGCTTGGGTCAATTTACGACTTCGAAATCGAGCTTCCTGATTTTGACCGTATACAGATAGTCTCCGCATTTCTTAGAATGAAAAGATAAAGAAACGATTTGATTCTCGATCCTTCGATGCCCCAATCATGATGTCAGTCTTGAGAGGTCAGCGGTTGGTGTGACTGAAAGGTCGTGCAGAGGTCACGTCTCCACAGTTTTCGAAAACCATTAATTAAAAACGGCTATTGGCCGTCCGTTTAGCTTCCCCAATACGCTTAGATAGCCTAAGATAGCCTATATAAATACTCCAATCTTTCATTCTTCAAAATTTTACTTTCTACAACATCCTTAAGTCTTCATCAACTTCTTTCTGCGTTTATCCCTTTCTTTTGCCCATTTCCTTACCAGCCTTTTCCTCTTCTTCTGAGTTTTCATAACAAAAATGGAAAAAACTTCTAAGACAGTTCCACAAAAAGAGAAGGCCTCTTCGTCTTCACGCCCATCTAAGAACAAAATGGTGGTACCTCCTCGTATTAAGGATTGTACCCCTGGGCCTTGTGATACGTCTTCCAATTTTAATAACGACAAACCTGCTTCGGTTCCAGGACGATGTGAACCCATATCTCGGTATATTAGCTTAATAACCGAACTCAAACAAGTGAAGGCAGATTGCCGTTAGGGAGATGAGATACATGTGGATATCCCTTCACCCGATGAGGATATTACCACTTACAAAGCACAGTACCTAAGCGTGTACACATACCCATTCACCTTAGGTCCCGTAGATCCTTCATTGCCCCTCCTAGATCCAGTGATTCTCGACTTCTGTCAAAAATATTGGGTGACGCTCGGCAAAATTTACCCTTCCTTTTGGCGAATTGTTCACCTAATAAGGTACTTCTCGAGCAAGGTCGAGGGGATGTCTTTTACCCTCGACCATTTGATCAGGCTATACAACCCTCATCTCTATCGAGTGGCCTGATAAAACTACAACATCGATCTTCAAAGTCTTTCTTTGCTGGCATCGATGAAAATAAAGATCGAGGGTGGATGAGCCACTTCGTTCGAGTCAGGACCTCCAACCTGATCCCTGCTGACAAGATGTCGTTCCCCGAGGAATGGAATATGAAGCGTAAGTACAGACTTATCGGGTGTGTTTCATTATTTTGACGTTTCCGCTTTCCTTTGAACTAACTCATTTTTGATGATGCAGTTGTCGATTGGTATCCAGATGCGGTTGTGGACCTCCCGGGCTGGGTTTGACAATTGTCTTCCACTTCCTCATACGTCGAGCGCGTTTGGCGCGATTTGGACAAAGGCCGATGGGAGGCCAAAAACCACAGTGGGTTTTCATTATTTGCATATCTAAGTCCCTTAGCAAAATATTCCTTAGCAAAATACTCAATTTAGCATTTGTGGAGGCCTCGAGGATGCTGTTTCGATAAGGCCTCCCCCATCTGGTGAGGAAGAAGCCCAAAAATCCACCAAGGATAAGAAAAGGAAGAAAGGGTCGCCGGCAAATTCCCCGAAGCCAAAGAAAACCAAGGTTAAAGCCTAAGGCCGGTATGGTGGCCTTAACTCCGAAAAATGTTGCACGTCTTCGTGTTGAGGACGAACAGAGAGATGAGGTTGAGGGCGAAGATGGCCGCCCGTTAGTGATTCGGAGAGGAGGAGGCACTGATGCTTCAAAGGCTGGGCACTTAGTCGATGACGGAGAAACTAACCTTGAGGCTCCTCGAAGGCGGGAGAGGGCTTCGATTGAACCACTCGAGGTAATTCATATGGACGACTCTCCACCAGGCCCGTCGTTCTCTGCGGGGCGAATACGGGATGCCTAAGATATGAAGACTCCTGATGCGGGAGCATCCCACGAGGAGAATGACATATTCGGAGAATGCCTTGCCGGGATCGAGGAGGGCCCCGACCTTGACGCCTCGTTCATCTTTGAAGAGGTCGAGAAGCTTTGAAAGCAGGTAAACTTTGTCTTAACAATTATGCTTAGAGTTTGATTTTTTCCTCTCTGACTTCCTTTCTTTGTGATAAGGCCGTGATGCTCTTCAATCAAGCTTTTTCCAAGTCTCGGGATGAGCTTGCCCGTTGTGAAGATGAGGTCAGGAGGCTCATGTTAGAGATGGACAAACTCAAGGCTCTCTATGCCAAAAGAGAGAAGGAGCTCAACAATGTTCGAGCAAGTTCGGAGAAGGCTTCCCAAGAGCGGACCGAGCTCGTCGAAGAGGTAATATAGCCTTTGTGGGCATATTTTGTACTTACTTGTTTTGGCGTCTAATGTTCCAATTTTTCAGTTCCACCAGAAGGCTAACTTGGTGGAGCAACTTCGGGAGGAGTTTAAAAACAAGGAGGCTGAGACCCTCGGGTGAAGATGTGGCTCATGTGGGTACTACCTCTGAGCAAGTGACCCCAAAAGTTAGATTAGGTTCTTTTGTCTTCTTTCTTTTGTGTAAGGGTCCCATGTGGGGTTTCTGTAAATGTACTTTTGTATCGTCTGTTGAATATAAAGAAATTTTTTGCTTCATCCTCGTTTCATGTTACATTCTGCTTTGTCGAAATTTGGTGTTGTAGACAATCAGACCGATTTTTTGGACTTAGAATATAATACCTTGGGCTTTGTGTTTGATCGGCGATCGATAATAGTCTACCCCTTAAGGTTTGATCTTCGAGGTAAGCTTTAAGTAGGTTCGACGTTAGCTCGGGGTGAAGGGACTTTTGAGTCCGAGCTAAATAAGGTCTCGAGCACGGTGTGCTTCGGCCTTTAAGCTCTTTAAATATTGGCCCTTAGGCTTTTAAATATCGGCCCTTAGGCTCTTAGTGAAAAAATTAGTATGCCTTAACATGTGTATTCGTTTGATTTTTCGAAGGTCAGACTGATTTGAGCCTCGTTTGTAATTCGTTGTGTAACGATGATCGAATACCTCTTGAGGTTTTTTCGAAGGCTGATATTATCGAAGCCTCTGATTTATTCGAGGGCTGGTTTTATCGAAGCCCTTTATAATTTTATTTTGCCGAGGGTAGTCTGATTTAACCGGTTTTTCAAATTGTTTGAAGGCCTTTAGTTTTATGGAGAAATTCGGATGTCTCCGAGCGCATTATTTCGGCAGTAGCCTTTTCATACGACCGTAGTCTTTTATATGGCCGTAGCCTTTTATATGGTCATAGCCTTTAGTATGGCTGTAGCCTTTATATCGAGGGGATGCCTCTTTGAGGTCTTTCGAGTACGCCTCTTCGAGGTCTTATGAGTTAGAGTATGCCTCTTTGAGGTCTTATAAGTTCGAGTATTCAATGACTCGATGTATTGACTGTCGATGACAGTCCCCGAGTATTCGGATGAATTTGGGTCTTGACCCTTGAGCCATTTCTCGTAGAATTATAAGAATGAAGTTTTGATATAGTAGACTTCTTTGAGACACAAAGTGTTTTGATATAGTAAGAATGTTTCTTTGAATAATTGATACATGTGTACATATTTTGCCGTCAGGGGCTCGACCATTCTACATGGACACGGTTCATTTGATCGTTTGACCCATTACAACATTCTCCTACCGAGACCCTCTTTGGCATGAATTGTTTTCTTCGAGAGTGCAACCTCCGAGGGTGATGCCCCCCAGTATTTGAGGTTGATTGAAAAGAAGCCTTGAAGACTTGTTGGATTTTCCTTAGTAGCATATAAGTGTTGCCTCGTTAAAACCCTTGTCGGTAAAACCCATTTGGGATAAAACCCGATCTAAGGGAAAAAAGTGCAACGCATGCTTTAAAACCCAAGATCTTCGAGGTGAGAGGTACTTCGACGTCTGCAATCGAATACATGTAAGGAGTTAGTATAAAATATAAATCAAAAAGGGAGAAGGTCATACCTCGGCAATAATAGCGTTTGAGCAATGATATATTCCAATTGTTTGGTAGTTGCTCGCCTTCCATCGTGCTGAGTTTATAGGATCCTTTCCCCACGGATCCGAGGACACGGTACAGTCCTTCCCAATTGGGGCCTAGTTTCCCTTCGATTGGGTCTCGAGTGCTGAGAGTGACTTTCCTTAGAACTAAGTCCCCGACTCCAAAATAGCGAAGGTTCGTCCTTATGTTGTAATACCTCTCGATCCTTTGCTTTTGCGCGGCTATTCGAACTAACGCGGCCTCACATTTCTCATCTAGTAGCTCGAGAGAAGTGTTCATGGCTTCGTGGTTTGAGTCCTCGGTGGTGTGCTGAAACCTGACTCTAGGTTCCCCGACCTCGACTAGGATCAATGCTTCGGACCCGTACACCAAAGAAAACGGGGTTTCCCCCGTGCATGACTTTGATGTCGTTCGATATGCCCATAGCACCTCGGGCAATACTTCTCTCCATTTCCCTTTTGCATCATCTAACCTTTTCTTTAAGTTTTAAATGATGGTTTTGTTTGTGGACTCGGCCTGACCATTTGCACTTGGGTGATAAGGCGTTGATAGAATCCTTTTGATTTTATGGTCCTCGAGGAATTTTTTCACTGTGCTGCCGATGATTTTTTTTCCATTGTCACATACTATTTCGGCAGGTATCCCGAACCGACATATGATGTGGTCCCATATGAAATTGATGACCTCTTTTTCTCTTATTTTCTCGAAAGCCTGCGCTTCTACCCATTTTGCTACCCATTTTGAGAAGTAGTCAGTCATAAACAAAATAAATTTAGCTTTACCTGGTGTCGTCGGTAGGGGGCCGACGATGTCCATCCCCCACTTCATGAATGGCCACGGGGATAAGACCGAATGGAGTTGTTCATCGGGTGTATGGATCATCGGTGCAAACCTTTGGCATTTATCACACCTTCGAACTAATTCCTTGGTATCTTTTTCCATATCCCAGTAGTACCCTGCTCTGATCACCTTGCGAACCAAAGAGTCGGCACCAGAATAGTTCCCACAAGTGCCTTCGTGGATTTCTCGTAGTACATTATCGGTGTCCCCCGGTCCCAAGGACACTGCCAGTGGTCCGTCAAAGGTTCTTCTATATAACGCTCCATTTTCATCAAGTGAGAAACGAGTTGCTTTGGCTCGAAGGGCCCTCGACTCTTTTGGGTTCGAGGGGAGCTTCCCGTGCTTCAAGTATTTGATGTACTTATTCCTCCAATCCCATGTTAAACTTGTTGAATTAATTTCTATTTGGACTTCTTCGACCACCGACCTCGATAATTAGACGACAGTCCCCAGGACAATATCATCTTCTTAAACCTATGACCCCAAGTTTGCAAGTGCATCGGCCTCGCTATTCTATTCTCGAGGTACATGGTCAAGTGTCCATTCCTTGAAGCGATGTAATGTCACTTGAAGTTTGTCTCGGTTCCTTTGCATTATATCTTCTCGAACTTCGAAGCTCCCGTTTACTTGGTTTACTACCAAAAGAGAGTCACACTTGGCCTCAATGACCTATGCTCCTAGGATCTTGGCCAGCTCAAAATCTGCAATCACGGCCTGATACTCGGCCTCATTGTTAGTCAATTTAGAAGTTTTGATAGATTTCCTAATGATACTGCCCGTAGGCGGTTTTAAAACAATATCGAGCCCGAGCCCTTTCACATTCGAGGCTCCGTCTGTGGAGAGGATCCATACCCCCAAAGATGTACTCGTTTTTAGCAAGAGTTCCTTTTCTAGTTCGGGTACGAGGGCAGGCGAAAAATTGGCCATGAAGTCTGCCAAAATTTGAGACTTCATAGTCGTTTGGGGTTGATATTCGATATCATACCCTCCAAGTTCGATGGCCCATTTGGCCAATCTGCCCGATAATTCGGGCTTATGCACGATATTTCGTAGTGGGTATGTAGTCAATACACATATGGGATGACATTGAAAATATGGTTTTAATTTACTAGATGTGCTTATTAATGCAAGAGCTAATTTTTCTAAATGCGGGTACCTGGTTTCAGCATCTCCTAGGGTCCGACTTACATAATAGACAGAGAATTGCGTACCTTGTTCTTCTCGAACCAATACGCCACTTATTGCCACCTCGGACACGGCTAAATACAAGTAGAGCTTTTCATCCTCCTTTGGAGTATAAAGCAAATATGGGCTCGAGAGATACCGCTTTAATTCTTCCAAGGCTTGTTGACACTCCGGAGTCCATGCAAAGTTGTTCTTCTTCTTGAGAAGGGAAAAGAAATAATGACTCCGATCTGATGACCTCGAGATAAATCGGCCTAGGGCAGCTCCCGTCCGGTTAGCCGTTGTACGACTTTCACATTGTTTATGACGGTGATCTCCTCGATGGCTTTGATTTTTTCGGGGTTGATCTCGATCCCTCTGTTCGATACCATGAAACCCAATAACTTGCCCAAGCCAACTCCAAAAGCGCATTTCTCGGGGTTGAGCTTCATGTTGTACTTTCTTAAGATATCGAACATCGCCTGCAAATGAGTCAAATGGTCCTCTGCGCGCAGGGACTTAACTAGAATGTCATCAATATAAACTTCCATAGATTTTCCTATCTAATGTTCGAACATCTTATTAACTAGGCGTTGATATGTAGCTGCTGCATTTTTTAGCCCGACGGGAATTACATTATAGCAATACGTACCATACTTCGTGATAAACAAAGTCTTTTCCTGGTCCTCCGGGTTCATTTTAATTTGATTGTACCCGGAGTAGGCATCGAGAAAGGTAAGGATCTCATGGCCGGCCGTAACATCGATCAAACGATCGATGTTGGGCAGTGGGAAAGAATCTTTAGGGCATGCTTTGTTCAAATCTTTGTAGTCTACACACATTCTAAGTTTGTTTCCCTTTTTAGGGACTAGCACTTCGTTAGCTAGCCACTTGGGATATTTTACTTCCCTAATGGATCCTATCTTGAGAAGTTTGGTTACCTCGTCTTTGATGAATGCGTGCATTACTTCGGACTGAGGCCTCCTTTTTTGCTTCACTGGTTTAAATCTGGGATCGACACTTAATCGATGCGTGGTTATCTCCGGTGGGATACCTGTCATATCTTAGTGGGACGAAGCAAAGCAATCAATGTTGTTGATAAGGAATTGAATGAGTTTTTTCTTGCATTTGGGGGTTAATCCCGTCCCCGAGTATACCTTTTGTTCTGGCAGGTGCTCGATCAATATCACTTGTTCAAGCTCCTCGATCGTAGACTTCGTCGCATCTGACTCTTTGGGGGTGACGAAGGTTCGAGGGGTAAGGAAATCTTCTTCTTCATCCTCGACCACCTGTTCCTCGATCACCTATTCCTCAGGCTCAGTCGAATATATATACTGTGATTGCTATTTGGGTACCTGCTTGTCCTTCAACTTTTCCGATGTGGAGGGCGTCGATGCTGGTGTCACATCATGGACTGCAAACATTTCCATAGTTGTGTGTTGCTCTCCATACACCGTTTTCACGCCATCCTTTGTTGGGAACTTCATCATTTGATGAAGGGTTGATGGCACCGCCCTCATCTTGTGGATACATGGCCTTCCAAGTAAAGCATTATACCTCATGTCACCTTCGATGACATGAAACTTGGTGTCTTATATGGTTCCGGCTACGTTGACTCGGAGGATGATTTCCCTCTTCGTTTTTCATGTTGACGCCATTCAAGACTCGAGATGCTGGTATGATTTGGTCAAGCAGCCCGAGCTGCTCCACGACTCTTGACTTGTTTATATTTGTCGAACTACCTGGATCCACGAGAACACATTTAACTTGAACTTTATTTAAAAGAATGGAAATTACCAGTGCATCGTTGTGGGGCCGAGATAATTCCTCGGTGTCTTCCTCATTGAATGTGAGTGTGTCCTCAGGCATGTAGTCCCGAGTCCGCTTCTCCCTTGTGATCAATATTTTGGTACGTTTGAATATGGGTCCTTGTGGGACGTCGACTCCACCGATGATCATGTGAGTGACATGTTGAGGTTCTTCTGGTTCATTCTTCCAGTTTACGTCTCTTTCTCGGAAATGATTCTTGGCCCTATCGTTGAGAAATTCCCGAAGATTCCCCTCGTTGAACAATCATGCTACTTCCTCTCTAAGTTGCATGCAATCCTCCGTCCTGTGACCATGAGTTCCATGATACTTGCACATTAAGTTAGGGTTCCTATGAGAAGGATCAGTCTGTATGGGCTTGGTCCATCTGGTATCTCTAATTTTACCAATGGCTGAGACGATACCCGAGGCATCGACGCTAAAGTTGTATTCTGATAATCGGGGTGCCTTCACCGGTCCTGTGTGCCTATCGAACCCGGTCTTACTCATGAGTCCCCGGGAATTATGACCTCTATCTGTTCTTCGATCATTTCGAGGTATGTTGCACCTCGAAGTGTTCCTTCTGTCTTTGATGTATGGCTGATATCTTTCTTTGTTCGATCTTAGCACCCAGTCTGCATCTCTCGACTCCTTTGCGATCAATCTACTTAGATAAACCGAGCCCGAGGGGGCTCCCAACTGGTCACCTTCGACCCTAATCTTTTACTGGTATCTGTTATGTACATCCGTCCAAGTCACGGCGGGATACTCGATCAAGTTCTGCTTCAGCAGCCTTGAAGCTATCGAACTCCGTTCATTTAGACCTTGAGTGAAAACTTGTACAACCCAGTCATCAGAGACTAGTGGTAACTCCATTCGTTCCAACTGGAACCGGGATACAAATTCCCTCAACATCTCGTTCTCCCTTTGCTTGATTTTGAATACATCTGACTTCCTTGTTGCAACCTTTATGGCACCAGCATGTGCCTTTACAAACGAATCTACCAACATAAAAAATGAATTGATAGAGTTCGGGGGCAGGTTATGGTACCAAATCATGGCCCCTTTAGACAGAGTTTCCCCAAACTTTTTTAGTAAAAAAGACTCGATTTCATCGTCTTCCAAATCATTTATTTTTATACCACAAGTATATGTGGTGATGTGCTAGTTGGGATCGGTGGTCCCGTTGTATTTTGGAATGTCTGGCATCCGAAACTTCTTCGGAATGGGCTTTGGGGCCGCACTCAGGGGGAAAGGTTTTTGTACAAACTTGTTTGAATCAAGTCCTTTCAAAACCGGAGGTGCTCCCGATATCTAGTCGACCCTCAAGTTGTATGTTTCCACCTTCTTATTGTTGCCCTCAATCCTTTTTTCCCCCCGACTCGATCCTCTTTGTGAGTTCCACGAGCATTCTCATGATGGTGGGGTCAACTCCCGACCCATTGTTGCTTGATCTCTCCGGGGTTGGCTCAACACGATGAGCGGTTTCTGGTCCTTCCACGCTCGGAGTCTTTTGCTGACTTTGCAACTGAGCGATAACTACATGTTGTGCTTGCAACATTTCAAAAATTACTTGTAGGCTGAATTTTCTTTCTTCTCGAGCATGTGTCTTTTGGGCGTCAGGATGGTCCTCTCCGCGTACACTTCCTTCAACATCAGTGCCTAAGTCGACGTTCAAAGCAATGTGTGAACCAACGTCGATTGGGTAGGGGTTGGTGCTACCCCAGGGTTAAGCGGTGGCACACCGTCCTTGAAGTTGTCGCATTATTTTCTCCATGGAATCCGAGACCGTCGTTTCCATGCACTAGTGCGTTTGCTGAGTTCGACATGTTTTAGCCTGAAATCAAAAAATCTTTGACAAGAAAATGTGTGAAGAATAGAGTGTGTTATCAGAAAATTAGCACTGAAATAATCACTATTATCTTCAGCAACACGATGGGCGCCAAATTGTTTACCTCGGAAAATACGAGTAACAATTAAATTTGATTTGTGGTTTTAAATATACGTGATATATTCCAACACTAGTGAATAAACAAGTAATATTAAATATAAGTAAGAAGAATTGATGAACCAAACCGGTGTTGCTAGAGCAATAGGGACCTCGAGCTTGATATTCTCAGAGGCCTCAAGGTGTGTTAAGAGTAATAAAGTAAGAACAATAAAATAAGAGCAATAAAGCTGAAGAATAGCTCTTGGAGCACAGTAAACGAGAAAAGTAAGATAGAATATTCTTTTGCTGGTAGTGAATGAGATGATGGTTACAAATAATTTGGGTCCCCTTTATATAGGAGGGGAAAACCATAATATAGTACATTTCTAATTATGGTAAAGGATTTTATTGGTACAGCTGTATAACAACTTAGTACAAATCTGTACTAATCCGTACAAATCTTATCCTAAAATTTATGCCTTGATCTTTGTGCCTTTGAGAAATTTCCGCTCTTCCTTGAGTGTCATCGAAATGGTACTTATCTCGAGGTAGACAGTACCAGGCCTTCGTTTGTTCCCTCGAGGTGCGCATTTCCGTTCCAGCCGGGCTCGACCCTTATCTCGAGTAGTCCGACCTCGGGCTTGGGGCAATTTTACGACTTCGAAATCGAGCTTCCTGATTTTGACCATTATACAATATTCAGAAATTCTGGGTTATCAAATATAAAAAGTAGAATTAGTAACTTAAAAGTAAGACCTGATAATCTTCTATAGTAGACAAAATCACACCGTATAGAATTTTCAAACTACACTGATATAATTAAGTTGAATAACGTTTTCCACTGTGATATCATAACTTACGTACGTGACTTGCGCTAGAAAAAAGAACAAGAAAAAGATAGCAACCGAACAAGGCGGCATGGCTGAGGTACGTAAAATATATTACAGAATACGCATGTCTACGTAGAGGAAGACATAATATGGAATTGGAAGTTTGAAAACTAAGACTTTTTGATACACACACACACACACAGAAAGTTGATGGAACGTCATTTTAGGGTTAGATGGAAATTACATGGGGCCAAACTTGGGGGTCCTTTAAACAGTTCTCATGTCGGCACTCTTTGAAAGAATCCTTTTAAATTTATGGGAGTATTTATAGCAATTGAGATCATCAGAAAACACACTAATCACTTTGCTTTTTTACTAATCATATATATAAAGGAGAGATATATAGAAACTAAAACAAAATATGGGACACCATTCATGTTGTAATCAACAGAAGGTAAAGAGAGGGCTTTGGTCCCCTGAAGAAGATGAAAAGCTCATCAGATATATTACTACTCATGGCTATGGCTGCTGGAGTGAAGTCCCTGAAAAAGCTGGTCCTTTCCTTATTCTTGATTATATTAATTCTACTCTTCTTTATATATTCTACCGCATAATTATATTTAATACCCCGTCTGTTTCGTTGTATGTGACACTATTACTATCTTGAGAGTCAAAAGAGATTCTTCTTTGACCGCACGTTTTCTAACATTCTTTGAAACTTGAAGATTTTATGTTTGAATTCACAGAGAAAATTAAGTAGTTTGACGGTCGTTCTATGAACCTGGCCCGCCACATAAAATGAAGAGAAAGGACTAGTATAGTATACAATATTCATTAAACATAATTTAAACTTGTATTAGTGATATTCATTTCCATATTCCAAAACCACATTGTTGAATGGAAGTCATTAATTCACTTTTTTCAATATTTGGTGGTTTTTGTTTTAGACACAACTAGTTTGGGACTGAGATGTAAGATTTAACTGGTGTTTTTTTTGGGTGCAGGACTTCAAAGATGTGGAAAAAGTTGTCGATTGAGATGGATCAATTATTTGAGGCCTGACATTAGACGAGGAAGATTTACCCCTGAAGAGGAGAAGTTGATTATTAGTCTCCACGGAGCTGTAGGCAACAGGTTACCTTAATTTCCTTTGTTACTAAAAAATTCCTAGCCTTGTGGTCCGACCCTTCACTGAATCCTGCGTAAACACAGGATCTGGTACACTTTTGTGTACCGCGATTTCCTTATTTTTCCACTTTAGTCTAGTATTATAATTTTCTTTAGTTTCATGTACATTGCTCATCAACAACAACTTGCACAGTTCAAATATAAGTTTTCTAAAACTCTTGGTGTATGAAGTAGTGAAGCTTAAGTACTTGAAGAAATACTCCTTTCCACTTCTACATTATGTTTCACTTTGAAAGCAAGTTTCTGATTAGATATTGTTTATACTAATTATGTGCATATGACACACACAAATTAAAGCACGCACTCAGAATTTCATTATAATCTAAACAGTTTCTAAAAAGGCATGCTCAACTACATTATTTTCTTTAATATATATAATTTTGGAGGACGTTAAGGTGGCAACATCAGATGCTTTCAGTTGATAATAATCAATTCAATCAAACAGTTAATCTTGTTTTTTACTGTATTTTATTCCCAGTTTGATTTATATATTACTAGAGTTCACTGCATATACATCTGTCTTATTTTATATCGCACTCCTTTTTTTTTGTTTATGTATCGTAAAAATTTAAAAACTCGATTGTACCCTAGTAACACATGCCCTTATATATAGTCAGTCATACGACTTAGGAATATCATGGCATGTTCAAAGTATAAGTTTTGAATGTACTTTTTGTATATTATAATTTTTTTTCTAGTCATTTCATCCTTTTTTTTTAAATTAACTCATTGGCCCGGACTTTCACCTCCCGTAGTGATGGGGAGTTTGGCATTGACGCCTACCTTGTTTGTTGATATTAATCAAGGTCATTTCATCCTTTCACGTGTTCTATTTTGTAACTATGCAAAAATTGCAGGTGGGCACATATAGCAAGTCATTTACCTGGAAGAACAGATAATGAGATAAAGAATTACTGGAATTCTTGGATTAAAAAGAAGTTAAAAAAGCCTTCAAAGCAATCAACAAATAACACCACTTCTGTTACTGATCAACAACAACAACGATCTCAATTAGCTTATAACACAATTACAACAAGCCAACCAGAAATATTCTTGACTCAAGATATTGGACTAACAAAATCTCAAGTCCTCCAAGATTCTTCCCTATTGATCAATTCTCCAAACCAATTATTTTTTTTCGACAATGGATCACTAGACACTATGACAAATGTCAATGATGCTACAAATCGAGGTACTAATAATGCCTCATTATTTCAAGAAATATCAGTATTGAACTCAGAATTCTGGCAAGTCGATCAACAACAACATCAACATCAAGTACAATCATCGTACACAACGGGAATGGATTCGAATTATTTGCCACCATTGATAGAGACCACGGTATCACCAATGGAAATACCTAATAGTAAATATAACAATAATATGATAGTGGAAGGTCAAGATAATAATCAGATGAATGAAGAATGGTCCAGTTGTTCGAGGATAACACGTACAAATCAAGAAATGGTCCAATCGAACGAAGAATGGAGTCAAATAGATACACAACAATGTTGTCCAAGTTATCTATTTTGGGATCAAGAAATAAGATCACTAGGTGGGGATGAAATATTAGACCCAAGCACATCAAACAATTTGGGACAGATTTTATCGTCTTTCCCTTCGTCTCTATGATTGCAACTTTGTGAAAGTGAAGATTGTCAACCCCTAGTCTTCTGAGATTTTTTTTTTCCTTTTTTTTTGAATTATTCCGGGAGCTTTTTTTATTTTTTATTTGTGAGATAGATAGAGAGTGAAATTGAAAGGTATTGTAACAGAATGTTAATTAAAAGTGTTTCTTTGGACATATTCTCAAAATTAAATGAGAGGAAATAACGTTGAGTTTGATGAGATATGTTTTCTTTGTCTTAGTGTGTTTTTTACTTTAATTTAATTTTTTTTTAAATGAGGGTGGGCCGGGCTAATCCACCGAGTAATTCGACGGGAATATAGAAAGGGATTTTTTCATTCCTATACACTATTGAAAACTTTATTACCCTAAATGTTCATGTTTAATTAATTACCCGGCATAAATAAGTTTTATTTATAAAATATATACAATCCACCTTAAAAGACTCTTAATCCATTATTTGTGCCTTCAATCAAGAGATTAAGTTATATCCTTTTCCTTTTTTCTCTCTTCTCTCCCCTCTTCTCTCCAAATTGAACTTATATTTAGGGACTTAAAGAATCTAATTCCGCATATTTCAACTGATGTATATAGCTTGAGTTGAAAATTCGAATTTAATTGTGCCTAATATGAAACTTTCACTGTGAATTCGCCCTATACAATAAAGGAAAACATACGTATACATTTAGAATGATCGTAGCCCGAGTAAAACGCGATTAGTTAAGCCAAAGGACGAACACACATATATGACTGCTTGAGCTGAATTAAATTTCTCTGGAAATAGTATGAAAACATTTACATAAGAAATATATACCACAGAGAGATGGCCGCGTCCCAACTCTCCATTGTGAATATATCAAGATAAGGTAACTTTCCTAGCAAACATATGTACTGAGACAGACAACTGAACTACATATAACATTGCTTCGTCATTAGTTTAGTTGCTGCCCTCATTTGCATTTACTATCATTTCTATACAGTTAAATACAATTACAATATCATATAACTTAAATATAATTTTTGTACAAATTTTATATAATATGTCTTTTGTATATTTTGTGTCTGATTTATATATTTTAAAAATTACAAGTTATCTACAACTTTCACATATTATTTCTACCCAGTTAAATACAACTACAATAACATACAACTTAAATACAAATTTTATATAATATGTCTTTTGTATATTTTGTATCTGATTTATACATAGTAAAAACAAATTTAATACAACTAATTATATATGATACAACTTATCTACAATTGTCTTACATTATTTCTATAATTTTATTACAATTTCGTAAATATAGTGCATATCACGTCTTCTTCTTCTTCTTCTTCTTCTCCTCCTCCTCCTCCTCCTCCTCCTCCTCCTCCTCCTCCTCCTTCTTCTTCTTCTTCTTCTTCGAGTTTCAATCTGAAATTCAACCAAAATCAAGTCTTATCATTACCAAAACACTCTCAAAATTAAGATATAAATTCCAAACCATATTCCCAATTGTTTGCAACAACACTCAATCTAAACAAATAATGGTTTTTGAAAACCCAAATTCGAATTCAAAACTTCAAAGCGTTTTAATGGTTGTCAATGGTAGAGTTGCTGCTCTCTTTTTCATTGATTTACATTACTGAAATTAGGGATTGAGAGATAGAGAGAGAAATAGAGAGATACCCAATTCTTTGCAACAACACTCAATTCAAACAAATAAAGTTTTTTGAAAACTCAAATTCCCAAAGCTTCAAAACTTTTTAATGGTTGTCAATGGTGGAATTGATACTCTCTGGTGCAAGATACGTGGGGAGGGGGGTGGGATGTGGAGAGAGAAACGTGGGGGGAGTGGAAGATATGTTAGAGTGATTTTAGGACACTAATTATTATCATTAATTCCCTTAAAATGTATATAAATGGTAATTGGGTATATAAAATATAATTATAGTAAAACTTGAGTAGGAAGAGTAATAAAGTTTCCAATAGTGTATAGAAATATAAAAATTCATGTAAAGACTAATAGCCTGTGGCCATTCTTCTCCCTATATCAAAAGTATTTTTTTTCAAAAAAACATGTTTTTTGTTCTCAACTTGAGGTATTTGGCTAAGCTTTAGGGGGGAAAAAATGTCAAAATAACCTTAATTAGTTTAAATTATTAAGTAATATAAACTGTCTTTTGGGATGAACTTTCATATTTGCTGAATATTTTTTTAATATTCTTAATCATCTTGAAAGAATAAAATACTTCTCAATTTATTTTAACATTTTACTTAAATAAAATAAAAAAACTTAATTACTATCTTTATAATAAATATTTGTAATTACTTATCTACTTATATAATATTAACTATTAGGTAAATCTCTCATGTCCTTATTCGTAATTTAATATTTAAAAGTACTTTTTGAAAAGTTTGGCCAAATACAAAATGTTTCTCAAAAGTACTTTTTAAATTAATTAACCAAACACAAACTGTTTTCTTCAAAAAGTACTTTTTTGAAAAATACTTTTGGAAAACAAATACTATTTTAAATAAGTTAATTTTTCCAGCTTGGCCAAACATGCTGTAAGACCCCCTTACACGTCAATGATGCAGCAAAGAGCTAAAATTTATTTAATCTGTTACATTTTAGTAAGTATTTATTGTCACACCCTTCTCTACCCCCAAAAGGAAGATATGTGTGGATGAAATGGTTTTTCCAATTAAAGTGATAAATTTGAGTAGGAATTATTTTGTCGCCACTTGGAATTGATTTTTTGGGTGTTCCAAGTTACCTTTTGTTTGAATCCCTAGTCAAAGGAAGGTTTGACTCTGTTATTATTGGTCTGCGAAAATAAAGTCTGGGTAAGGAATTCTGTTGACCGGGGAGAAAGTGTAAGACACTACTCGAGTCTCGTGGTTCTAGCATGGTCGCTTTTATTGACTTAAACTTGGCTTGACTTAATTTTGGACAAGATGTGATTTATAAGATTTTCATGTTTTGCCTATCCGCTTCTATTTCTTGATTATTAGAAAAATTAAAGAATAATAAGATGTCATAATCGCACTACGCAAGCGGATGCGCGATTTTTAGCAAAGGATTAGTTAAATTAAAAATTAACTAAATCTAATAGGTACGTCATAAGATTATTGAATTAATTTAGAATGTTAAACATTATGCTACGCCAGTGATTTCATGAGTTAAAGGACGCCTACTAATAGCCTAACGTTTAAGTTAATTAATTAAGAAAGTGATTAAATTATTTTAATTTGTAGAGGAGAAACTGAGTTTTTATTGAGAATTAATTGTGAGACAAACATGGTGTTGAAAGTTAGATTGGCCTTGTTAGAAAGTGAAAATGGGCCAGCTATGGAATACACTTGGGATTGGGCTGCTGGAATTATTTACAAAAAAAAAGGGGGATTTTACATAACTGTCACAGTTTAAAAGAAATATAATAAATTCTTAGCATGAAATTCAATATTATAGATATGGCTGAAAAATATTTATATTTGTAGCACACAGTTCCATTAAAATAAGAATATTAATTATTAATCCCTAAACATAAGCAATTTGAATGGAAAATTAATAATTATTTGTACAAAAATCATGTCTTCTTTTTTTCTCTTTATTGATTAGCTTTCCTTCTTTTTCTTCGTCTGCTTGGTTTTGTTTTCTGTCGAAGCCAATATATTTTTAAAATTTGTTCCATTCGTTTTGTTTTTAATTATCTTTCTTAAGTTTTTCTCTTATTTCTTTCTTCCTTTCTTAACATAAAGTCTTACTTCGATAATAATATACGTTAATATATATCATACGTATATATAAAAATATACTTTGAATTAACACATAGAAAATATACAAAACATATACATAAAAAATAAATCTTCAATTAAGATGACACTTAAACATGTGAAATATACTACAAAAATATATCTTAAATTTAATTAAGATTGTATATAAATATACAAAAAACAATATATATATATATATATATATATATATATATATATATAGGCACTTGACATATAAAATATGTACTGGATTAAAATGGCACTTGACATATAAAATATATTTGAAATATACATTAAAAATACTTCTTAAAATAAGATGGCACTTCACAAATAAATGTACAAAAATTATATAGATAAAATACGTTTTGAATTAAAGTGATACTTGATATACAGAGTATAAAAGATGTATAAATCAATACATCTTGATTTAGGTGACATTCAGATATGCATCAGATTTTCAAAAAATGGAGTGAAGAATATGGATGTTGTAAAGGGAGAATGGAGATGGACAAAAAAAGTACTTCCCGTGATGAGTCAATTAACTTATTAGATGTTGAGCTTAATTTTTGTAATGTGCTATTAATGAAGAAAAAAAGTACTCTTTATGAAATAAACAATAAATAGTGCTATTTTTATAAATAATAGTTAAAAAATGATCAAACGTGTAAAAAAACTCAAAAAGAAGACCAACAACTTATTAAGAAAATATGGGCCCGCTGAAATAACTAAAGGGAAATGAACCATCTATTAAAATAGTTTGGACTTAATCACGTTGGGCCTAGTATTTCTGCCCAAAATCCAACTCACGGACCGTCTAAGAATAGTTCACAAAATAGTCTGAAAGAAGTAAATACATATGTTTCTGAAGTACAAAAATCATGAATGAAATGGAATAAGGAAGGGGACGCCAATGCCTGCGGACGCCTGCAGGTCTACCTCAATGTCTCCGGTGGACTAAAGGATACTCTCTCGATCAGTGTCCACTGGGTCCGGTATCGTAGTCTGCACAACATAAAGAAGTGCAGGTGTAGCATCAGTACAACCGACCCCATGTACTGAGTAAGTACCAAGCCTAACCTCGTCGAAATAGTGATGAGGCTAGGACACGACAAATAATAAACACCTGTGCAATTCAATAATATATAAAAGAAATAACGACAAGAAACAAACAGTTAAGTACAAAAACGGGAAAACACATGTTGGGGAAAAAAGGGTAGCAATTACTGAACTAACGGTACAAAGCAACAAATTAAATATCAAAACAACAACAAGAATTAACAAAAAAAAAAAAAAAAAAGTACACGGCATCACCCTTTCATGTTTTACTCTCGTCCTCACCAAAACAAGTCACGGCATCACCCTTCGTGCTTTTACTCTCATCCTCACAATAAATAAATAGAACGGCACGATATTAACCTTCGTGCTTTAAATATCATATCGTGACACGACATCACCCTTCGTGCTTTTACACTATCATCCTCACAATGCAATAAATAAATACACGACAACTCCCTTCGTGCTTTACACTCTTCCTCACCCAAACAATATCAAGAACAACAGTTTGGCAAGGAAAATCAACAACATGTATCATAATCACAACAACCCGGCAAGGGAACAATAACAGGAATAATACCGTCCCGGCAAAGGACACAACTATAACCAATCTTACTCAAGTGTATAACTTAACAAAATATTCCTCAACCGAATAAATACTCAACGGTATTCTCAACCAAGAATTTACATCAAATGAATAACCACCAAAGTGAAATTTAATCCATAACACAGTGAATATCGATAAAAATCAAATGTGTGTTGATAAAAATGGAAGAAAACGAGTCAAAGATTACTTACCTAAGAGGTTATGGTGAAGAAGTTCTTCAAAAATCGCCTAAGAGGTGTGGAGAAGAAAGAGTTTGTAAAAAATGGTGAAAATCCCGTAACTATTCTGTTTTTGGACTTAAGAATTAACTGGGCAAAAATTACTTTTCGCGTTCGCGGGCCAGGTGCGTTCGCGAAGGGTTGGCTACTCAGACCTATGCGTTCGCGAGTGTGGGGACGCGTTTGCACAGGGTAAAATACACCAAGTCCCCAGGTCCCCTATCTACTTTGTGTGTTCGCACCCCCTTGAGTGGGTTCGCGTAGAGTAGGAATCGTGTGCTCCGCGTTCGCAATTAAGTCAATATACAAAATTTGAAGAGGGTTGGAGGTGATTTGGACTGGTTTTGTATTAAAATTCGTAATTAAATCTAGTTCAAAACATTCTTCTGCGACATGTATCAAACATGTATCACGCATGTATCTCACACACATATATACATGGATATACATGTGATACACAATTGATACAAATATGATACATAAATGATACACAGTGTGATACACACATCGTTTTTTTTCATGTTCAGTTTTTACTTCGAATGTTCAATTCAAATCACCTCAAAACTTCACCAAATCATCCCAAAACTGATATTCAAGCTCCATAAGATGTACCCAATATATTCTAATAACTCCCACTCAAAAGAAAACAAAAAATTGACTTTTTTTTTGTTACAAATAGCTAATTGGCTAATATTAGTAATATTTTGCTAATATTAGTAATATTTTATGAATTGACCAATTTTTATAATAAGCTACTTATAAATGGACATACACAAATAGACCCTTAAGTTGGAGACTAGATCTTAAAGTTGTCTTATAA
This sequence comes from Nicotiana undulata, assembly GCA_005239495.1. NCBI lineage: Eukaryota > Viridiplantae > Streptophyta > Magnoliopsida > Solanales > Solanaceae > Nicotiana > Nicotiana undulata. The sequence goes on from ML249111.1 coordinate 64,530, forward strand.
ATATATCATTATACATATTTAATCCTTGAATTTATCAGAACTAAGCATTTTTTATATCCTATTAACTCCATTAGCTATGAATTAACGGATCAGGTCCCAATAGCATTGAGCAGTGTGGTCCGCTATTGTAGTAGAAATGACACCAGGTAGCAATTTTAAATATATGCCATTTAGGAATTAGTCAGTATATTTTGGATTTCAGTTTTGTAGTGCATTTTCAGGACAAAAATATCTTAAATTATCTTGAACTTAAGAATTTTAATTTAAAATATTAAAATAAAATAAATACTGGATAATCTCTAAATATCACCTCTCAAGAGAGCTATCTGAGCACTTGCCCCGCTATTATAGTTTTGTGTGACTTTTATGTTCATTAATATGAAGTTCACGCACAATGCGCTTAGTCTAAATTTAATTAATAATATCATAGTTTGTGTTAAATGGTTCATTTTCAGTAGGTAGATAAGACCATTTTAAACGACAAGTTGGTTCTTGGAATAGGACTTCCAGCAGGTTGACCAAAGAATCATTCTTATTTATATTTTGTTTTGCTAATTTCTTATTTATATTCATTTTCAACTATTTTTATCTGATTAAATATATATATGTACATAATTCTTTAATACAAATTTATTAAAAAACAGGATGAGTGGCACAAATTTTAATGAAAAATTCAAACATTTTTTTAATAGAGTAAGTAGAGAAGGAGAGAAGCTCAACTAGATTGATCTTGACATCTTGACTACTGGATTATCTTCCGAATATAAGGATTTAGACTGGAATAAATCACTTTTAAATTAGAAAATAAAATAAAAATGTTCCTCACAATAAGAGGAAAAACATTAAGAAAGTCATTTAAAATGGAAAATAATTACCAAATAATTTTTGAAGAAAAAGATTTCCTAATATATATACCATTCATTTTTTCTTTTGTATTTCTATGTTTAACAAATAATTTAATTTATAATATTTTTATGTTGCTTTTAATGTAGTAATAATTTATTTTCTCATTTCCCAATAGTGAAGACTGAAGTCTACTCAGCTCACGGATATTCAAAGCCGTGTTTACTGTTTCGAATATTCCAATGGCTTAAATTCAAAAAATTAATTTCACCACCATATAGGTATATATACATCACCGACGAGCCTCCGTCAAACGCCGTTAGAACCGGCGACTTCCTCCGCCGCCGGCTACTTGCACCACCAGTACTATTATCATCCGTCGCGACGCTGTCGTCATGGCTAATCAAACTGGCGGAGCTTCAAGCGACGGCAGTAGTCGTGAAATCAGAGGAGTGCTCATACACGGCGGTAAATACGTCCGTTACAATGTGTACGGTAACTTATTTGAAGTCTCCAGCAAATACGTTCCTCCTATTCGTCCCATCGGCCGCGGAGCTTACGGCCTCGTATGGTAATCTCGTTTAAAAGTTTAATTTTTTTGATACAACACATTCTTATTTACTTAATTACGTTTTTCATATATGCTCTTTATGTGTAGGACAGATTACTTTTATCATAATGTGTGGAAATTTTTTGAATGTCAAATTTGTGAACTGTTTGTCAAAAAGTTTAAGCCGTTATAAAGACCATATCCCTCAGTCCCATTTTCTCTGTGGCTGATTGACTCGGCACTGAGTTTAGGAAAGAAAGAAAAACTTTTGGAATTTATAGTGTAAAAAAGTCATCGCTTATGTGCGACTATGAATCATTTCAACTGAGGTAAAATGGGAAGTTTAAAGCTTTGTTTCTAGATATAGAAATGTGTTATTCCTTTTGGGACAAACTAGAAAAGGTGTGCCACATAAAATGAGCTTTTACATGCTCTTTATGTGTACAACATATTATTTTTGACGCACAAACTGTTAGTCTAAAAGTTTAAGCTGTTAAAGAAGATATTTTTATTTACTTAATTATGTTCACTCGAATCTCCTTGTACTGATTTCTTGCTTATATTTGCCATGTTTGGGGGATATGATGGAATAACTGCTTCTTATTCTTTGCTATTTGTTAGTGCTGCAATAAATTCAGAGACACGTGAGGAAGTTGCGATTAAGAAAATAGGAAATGCATTTGATAATAAGATTGATGCGAAGAGGACATTGAGAGAAATTAAGCTACTTCGGCACATGGATCACGAAAATGTAAGAGGATTCCTCCTACCCGGTGATTAGTACGTGAATGAATTTGATTTGTTGCTTCATTTTTGAGTGCTTTAATTTTTTGTTAAATTTTTTCAGATTATTGCAATCAAAGACATCATAAGGCCGCCAAAGAAAGAGGCTTTCAATGATGTGTACATAATTTATGAACTAATGGATACTGACCTTCATCAGATTATTCGGTCTGAGCAACCTTTGACAAATGATCACTGTCAGGTTTTTCTCTTCCTTGAAAATGCTGTTATTAGATATCAATTTGGCTAAAAATGCTTAATATTATATTCTACTTTGATTCTTCAAATAGTCGACGCCGAAGTCCTGAGCTAATCTGAAATTGAGGCAGTTCCAAATTGAGGTATAGTTGACATGTCTGAAGCTAATTGTCAGATTTAGAAACAAAGTATGCATATAGTACTTCTGCAAGTCTGGTTGCTGTTTCAACATGATTTCCTAGTTAATCAACTTGAGAAAATCTTATGTCCGTATGTGTGTCCTGTTTGAGGGAATAGTGTGTGTAATATTCTGTTTAAGGAAGGAAATAGTAGATTAAAATAAGTCTTATTTTGCTGAAAACATTGTTGTCTAAGTTGAGCGTGAGCTCTACCTTAAGTATTGGCTTTGTTAATGCAGAATTGATGGCCGCTCTTTAATGTGATATGATGTGTAAGTAGAAGAATAATTCCTTTCTCTTTTTACTTGATTCTCTGTCTGGTATAAGCTACTCTTTCCATCTTTTCTTCCATTTGTACTTATACCGTGACTTCAACACAGTTGTTATTCTGTGCTGTAAAATAAAATATGAATTGGATAACTATTATTCATCAGATACTTGGAGGTGACAGTTACTGATAATCATTTCTAGGAAGCATTAGGGTACCCCAACCTCACTCAAGAAAACACATAGAGTGAGATGTAGAGCTCAGTTTGTTTTGTGCAGGAAATGGAATTTAAACGAAGCACGTGCATTTGAATACTTAGAGGTTTGAATAGTCATCTCTTTACAAGAGAGTAAAACGCCCAAAGATAACGTGTAGAGGAGATCGTTCACCAATACTAGGAGCCATCCCGGCAAGAGAGTCATTATTTGTGTTGCATCTTTGAATTCGAGAGAGGGCTTTCCTCTTATCTCTCAAATTATAATTAGATGTCTATAACTCCATTAATAGATACAGAGGCACGACAATGACTCTGTTCTTCTCCCAACAGTTTTATGAATCTTGTCGTTGTAGTCCTGGCCTTACTCTGGCATGCTAAGCTAGATTTTTAGGATTATACAGTATTTTCTCTTAATAACATGGAGGAATGCCTGGAAGTTGCTCTAGCTTTCACTGTGAGCATTTGATATACCTCTTTCTTTCGTAAAGTAATGCTGGCATGATGCTGGTACCTTACCTGGGTTTTAATATTTGGATAACGTTTGACTTAATTTTGCAGTACTTCATGTATCAGCTATTACGTGGACTGAAATATGTACACTCAGCAAATGTCTTACATCGTGATCTTAAGCCAAGCAATTTGCTCCTAAATGCAAATTGCGACCTCAAGATTGCAGACTTTGGTTTGGCGAGGACAACTTCTGAGACAGATTTTATGACTGAATATGTTGTCACTCGCTGGTATCGGGCACCTGAACTGCTCCTTAACTGTTCGGAATACACGGCCGCAATTGATGTTTGGTCTGTTGGTTGTATTTTTGGTGAAATAATGACAAGAGAACCTTTGTTTCCCGGAAGAAATTATGTAGATCAGCTGAGACTCATTACTGAGGTAAAAAGTCATGTCTGGCTCTTTCATGGTTTGCACTACATTTTCAAAGTCCTTTAGCGAACCTGATTACAAAAAAAAAGTTTATTTGAAAGTTTAAAGAAGTTGATCTGCAGTTTACCTGCATGTCTTGAAGTGGAAAAGTTATTAGGAAATTGAGAACTGAAATAACCTCCTCTTTTCTTTTTCATTTCCCTCCTTTTTAAGTTGAAACTAGTCTTAAGCATTCCCTTTCTCTGAAGTTGGGAGTTGAGAGTGATTTCCACTGCCATAACCAGCAGTATGCTGTAATTTCATGCAGATAATTTATTCAAATGTTCACTGAATAAGTAAATCATTTCATATTTTCACAACTGGTTCAACAAATATATATGGGACTTTTTATCTGGTTCTGAAGCAGTTTGATCAGCTTCCTGTTCCCAGCTTCAATTGTGTTTCTTCTCTCTTGAAGCTACTAGGTACTCCTGATGATGCCAGCCTTAGATTTCTGAGAAGTGATAATGCCCGAAGATATGTCCAACAGCTTCCTCAATATCCTAAGCAACAATTTTCTGCAAGATTTCCCAACATGTCACCTTTGGCTATTGATTTGCTTGAAAAGATGCTTGTCTTTGACCCAACCCGACGACTTACAGGTGAAGCACGGAAATTCTGACCTCAACCTTTGCATGATTTATTTTCCATTTTAGTCCATCCTGTTTACCTCGTTTAGGTTCGATTTTCTTTCTCTATGTGCAGTTGATGAGGCTCTTTGTCACCCATTTTTGTCATCTCTTCATGACATCAACGATGAGCCGATTTGTCCCAGGGCTTTCAGTTTTGATTTTGAGCAGCCCTCGATCACTGAAGAAAATATCAAGGAACTGATCTGGAAGGAGTCCGTCAAGTTCTACCCAGACTTTGTAGAACTAAAAATATGACAAGTCGTCCTGGATTATGTATAATATGTAGGAAGTATTTTTTTGCTTCAATACATATTGTAAGTTATGTTTAGCGGGAAGAGAGAGCTGATTTAAAACTGATATCGTGATTTCTGTACTTCAATCTGAGATATTTATCAGGAGTGCTGGTGTTTGCCAAGGTCTTAAATCTAACATTGTATCTTGGTTCTGTTCAATGACTATTCAGTTTACCACATTGTGGACTTGGAATGCTTGTAAAACACAAAATAAGCTTAGTTATGGTTCAACACGTATTTACCAACAATCTTCTTGCTATGATTTGTCCTCGAAATTTTGGCTGCAATAACTGATAGCATTTACAAATATGTAAAAGTTACAGAGGTGTTAAACAACAGAATGATATAACTGTTTATAATATGATCCTCAATTTGATGGCATTCTTATGCATTCATGTGTTAATACAGTTTCTTCCTGCAGGAACACGTCTGAACTTTCATATCATCGATTGGTAAGTTCTCTGTTGGAAAATTACAGGACGCAATGTTCTCTGTTCCCTGATCTGGCAACAACTCACAAGGCTGAGGTACTACACCACTTGAAATCCCCGAAATATCTGTACAATTCCAAGCCAGTTTCTTTGCTTTAGGCGCCATCTCTATCGTGACATTTGATATGCAAATTCCAGTAAACGGATCACCAGAAATTCCTGCAAGCTTGGCAGCAATAGTCACATTCTCAGCAACCATATCGCGGTAATTGATGTTGTCGATCACAGGTAATGCATTCGGATCATAATTGTTATCAGGGTGAGAACCATAATCTCCTGTCATCCAGAATACATATTTCATGGTTTTCATGGTCACACCTTTAACATATATATCCTTTACGTATCCACCTCGTCCTACTGCAGTCTTGATTCGAACCCCTGATTCTGTATCGATTGCTACAATGTCTTCTGCTCTTACATCCTGAATTCCTCCTGACATCTCACTGCCTAATGCAATTGTAGCACTGGTTGGAGAAATGCAGGTGATTCGCCTTATAGCGAGCTGCTTTGTTGGCATCCCAAATGCAACTCCATACTCGTCCCAGCCACTCTTAACAGCAATGCAATCATCTCCAGAGACAATGTAACAGTCTTCTATTCGAGTATTTATGCAAGAATCTGCAGGTGAGACTTATTTTTAGTCAAAAACTTAATAGTAACCAAAATGCCGGAGTGGCTAGCTACAGGTAACTATCATAAAAAGTATGATTAGTAACCTGGAAAATGAGGCAGGTTGCTTGTTACATGAAACCTTAATATCACTCAAACAATTTAATATATTAGTAAACAATAATGCAAGATTACCAGGGTTAATCCCATCAGTATTTGGAGATCTGACTGGTGCAAGGATAGTGATGCCTTGGATAATAATATTGCTGCATTTCACAAAGAAATCGAGATTTTTGCGTTAATTATTATTGATCTAGAAGATGACAATATTGAACTATTGGAGATCAAGATTAATTTGATTACCTGCAATATACAGGATGGACATTCCATGAAGGAGAGTTAACCAATGTAAGACTGGAGATTTGAATGTTATCAGAGTACATAATTTCTATCAGATATGGCCTTGTATATTGTAGTTCCTTTTTGTGGAATTTGTCCCACCATAACTGCCCTTGGCCATCAATTGTTCCATTTTCCCCTGAGTGAATTTCAAAGTAAACTTACACGATTTAGCAAACAAAATGACATCAAAAGAAATATCCCGCTACTTAAAATGGCAATGGACAATACCCTCACCACCAAAAAAGCAGCCGGATTAAGAGTTCCAACTACGAATTTTCGATGTGAATTCAGATATGATAAAGTGGAATTTTCAGAAACCACTATTAATTAATGGCTATTATCTTGCTATAACAATCATATACATAATTACTTCCTATAGCTACTATTCAGTTGTTACAGTTGTGTATTCACATGTATTCGCGTTGCTGTATTCATGAATACAACAGCAAAAAGCGCCTAAATCAGGACAGTCCAGCTATAGACACATGTATTCACATGTATTCGCGCCATGTATTCATGAATACAACAGTAAAAAACGCCTAAAATCAGGGCAGTCCAGCTGTACGCGCATGTATTTACATGTATTCGCGCCATGTATTCATGAATACATCAACCAAAAGTGCCTAAAATCAGGGCAATCCAGTTGTACGCGCATGTATTCACATGTATTTACGCCATGTATTCATGAATACAGTAACGACAATCCCTTAAAAATAGGTATTCCATGCCTTATTTCATGCCTCAATGGTAGTATATTTCGTAAAATACTTATTTTGCTATAAAATATAAAAGGTAGTTATAGAAAATAATATTTTAAACTCATTTTGATTTGTAATAAATAGGGTGTATAACTTTGCTATAGGATAAAATTTCCCATGAGAAATGCAAGAGTGATATAAAATGAGAGTACCTGTGATGACAACATCAGTGAGGTTGGTTCCAAATATAAGACTAATGAATCTACCTCCGTCATTATCCCTTCCTCGACCGTAGGACGGCAGCGGCGCAATCACCGGATAATCATTTTCATCCTAAGCCGAGGGAAGAACAACGGGAAATCAGTGAGATAGCAGAATTGGAAGAGAAAAAAGCACAAAATTTCCTTTGAAAATCTTTTGTTCTGAGACACGAAATGTTTTTTGAGTGTCACTGAGGTAAGTGAAAGTCTAAACTAGATAAAATTAAATAGCGTAGGATGAAGGTTCATGTTTCAGATCAACTGGTGTACATTTCGATTATTTCACCGCGTATTCATTACCTCCTGTCAACCAGTATTTTCAAAGGCGCGCTTAGCTCTTGAAGTGAGACTCAATACATGTTGAGTGCTTCCCCTCGCTTTGCTGGTGCTTAGTGTCGTCGTCAAGTCTCTAAGGCATATTTTTCCTTTCCCATTGAGAGTAATCCTAAAGAGCCGACACTAGACAATTGATATTTCAATTTATCGTAATTTTTTCAATTTTGCATATATTTATTATTCATGCTTATAATCATTAGTCTTGGGCTACACATATATATTTGTATTTTTTTTTATATGCTTCTTTCTTCATTAAAGTCCACAGTTTATTCAGATTTTGCGCTTAAAGCTCCAAGTCACCAAAAAGCTTTTTTGCACTTTTCGCCTTTGACGACGATGCTACTGCAGAGTTACCGAGCAATTTTACTCACTAAAACTTGGGCAAGAACAACCAAGCATGTGATACTCTTGGACCTTCCCCAGATGTGATCCTCCAGTTATAGCAAATGGACAAAACTTAGTTCACGTGATGAATAATTCTGAAAATACAAACAGTATCCTCGGTTTAATCATCCACGTTTGTTGCCACTATCCTAGATTATCAGTGTGAGGCATTTAATATTACGTGTTTTCCCTCTTTAGCTAGTTGTGCTACTTTAGAAAATATGACGCGACTCTTTATGGGCATTTTTCTTTAATTTAACTCTAGTTCTTTTTGGGTGGTTGCTACTTGCTAGGGGTATCACGAAGGAGGAGGCATAATCGAATAAGATTATAAGAATTAACCTCGCTCTTCAAAATTAGTATTTAATGTGATTTAGTTTGACTCGATACTGAGTTTAAGAAAAAATATAAATACTTTAAAATTTATAGTGTTAAACGTATCATAATATTCATATAGCTATAAAAGTATTATTATTTTGCGGGACGTACAATTCTTGGATTAATGTTATCATGGATTTGGACTCATTAGCCGAACGATATTCTCACCGCATAGTGCGCCTTTTGTACCATCCTCAGTTGGTTGCATTCACGGACTGGAAAATAAGATATACGTAGTACAAATATTAATTCATAAGAGGCTTATTTTAACACCTACCTGTATTTAATTCTGAACTATCACTAAACTAGTGTTACATTTGACCCATGGTCACAATCGAACGGTATGATGGTATAATTTATTTATTCATTGGTAATTAGTTACTCCCTCCGTTTCAATTTATGTGAATCTGTTTGATTGAGTACGAGTTTAAGAAAAAATAAGACTTTTGGAATTTGTGGTCCTAAACAATTCAGAATGGGGCTCAGAGTATTTGTATGATTATAAAAGCTTCTCGTTAAGGGTAGAATTGTAAGTTTAACCAAAATTATTTCCAAATTTAAAAAGGGTCATTCTTCTTGGAATAGACAAAGAAAAATAGGTTCTTTTTAAGACTGACTCATTAAAAAAAATGCATGTAAAAATTATTTATTGGCGAAGCACATTAATTCATGCATTCAAAAAAAGAGAGGAGGAATTGGCTAAGAACAAAACGTTACCTCAGAGGCGAGAAGAACGGCATCTTTGTCGAAATACAGAGTAAAATGGCTAGTCAAATTAAAACTCCCAGTCAACCATTTTCCGGCGGGTACATACAACAGCGAACCACCGTCTGATTGAAACTGACTCAAGTGATCAATGGCCGATTTAAAAGCGTTAGTATTCAACGTCGTTCCGTCACCAACTCCTCCGAAATCCGTCAACGAAAAGGTGTGTGCTCTGCAACTTATGGCGGAGTATTCTACTGTTTCCCATTTGTGTACTTTATGACGGCCGTGAACGTTGCCTAACGCCGTTAGAATCACCACGGCTAGTAGTAAAATCCTGTGAATTGCCTATAAGAAGAAATTCAACAAAATGAGAAAAAAAGGAAAGAGGAAAAAAAAGGGAAAGAAAGGAAAAAGGGGAGAGAGAGGCTTTACAGGAATGTTTCTGAAAGTGATAATTGAAAACTCCATTGTTATGTCAGTTGTGCTTTACTGATTTGTCAGCATATATATATATATATATATAACTTTTAACACCAAAGTCACGGTTTATTTAAAAGATAAATTACAAGTAATTGTCGTAAAAAATATGTTTGGTAATTTGAAAAATAAGACAAATTAATTATTATAACAAGTTAAAATATTTTAACTTATGTAAGACTAAAATAGTTTCTCCGTTCAAAAAAATGTTGTGATAAATTTGGAATTAGTTTAATTTGAAATTCTCATTTTATCCTTAATTACAATATTTTATATTGAAACGAATGTTACAATATATTTACGATCAAACTTCTCTATAACAGCCTTATTTGTTCCGATATTCTTTTGATACTACAGTGAAGTCTCTTATAGAGGACATATATTATAACATAACATAAAAGTTGGCTCCGAAAAAAACTTGGCTTTTATAGTAAACTAGTGTTAGAACCCGCGCGATGCACGGATAATTTAACAGAATATTAATCTTATAAAGTTATGATTTAATATATTAAATTATTTTAATATTTATTAGTTATTATTTTATTATTTCATGTAGTGTATTGAAATATAACAAAATCTATACGAAATAAAAGAATACATATTAAATAGTAATTAAATGTTCCTTATTAATCTATATTAATTATTAAATTAGCAAGTACTTAGTACTTAATTATTTACTTCTTTTTTATATATATAAAATATAATAGATATTTATATAGACTACTATATTAGGAAGAAACTACTCCCCAATTTGAATTGAAAGTTTTGTATTTCTTTATTTTTGATTTATTATTTTAAAATAATTTTAAAACTCCACTTGAAACTACTCCCCAATTTGAATTGGCAGTTATATATATGGAATAAACTACTCCCCAATTTGAATTGAAAGTTTTTATTTTCGTTTTTTATTTTAAAATAATTTCAAAACTCCAACTTGAAACAACTCCCCAATGTGAACCGGTAGGTTTTTTATTATATATATATATATATATTTTTTTTTATTATAGCTAGTTTTTTTTTTTTTAGAACTTCAACTTGAAACTACTCCCCAATTTGAATGGGTGCTTTATATATATATATATATATATATATATATATATATATATATATAGAGAGAGAGAGAGAGAGTAACCAATCGATTAATTCAAAATTCAAAATTCAAAAGGGTTTTCTTAGTTAGAAAGGAAGTTTGTTTTGTCCTAATTCCACTTGGTTTTTTGTGATTATGCCACTTGTTTTAATATTGTGCTTTTGCCTCTCCTTATAAATATAGATAGTTACTAAATAAAGATATTATTATAGAGATGTTTAAGTGTAAAATTATAAATTTCAAATTAATATTATCATCCTTAAAATTTAATGTACAATATAATTGAAAGGGATTACTATTAAGAAAGAGAGTGACAGACATAGGGGAGTTGAGAGTGGGCGAGAAGTTGAACTAATTAATATTTGCTGAATGTCAGAGATTTTTGGACTGGTGACTTTTTCATTTCCCTTAGTTCCTTTTTTTGTTTCATGTCCTTCGATGTCTGATATTTGTATTAGAGTCTAACTAAATTAGAATTCGCAATGAAAAGTACTACACTGGTGATAAAACGCTTCTTAACGACTTCATACTTAAGGGCAAAGACCTATAATTAAGAATGAATAAGTACTTACTATTTCACCGCAACCTTGTTGGTCAACTTGTTCTTTTACATTCCTTAGACAATGATTTGCATTATTGTTAAATAATAGAGTATGTTGCCCCTTTGGAATAATGTATAACTTTGGTTGTTAAATATGATGTAAGTTAGTTAAATTGGGTAAGGCCATAAACAAATCAAGAATATACTATAATGAACCGCCATGTTAATATTGAAGTTATATCGCTAAATAATAAGAATGTATTCTTTATAATAAATTAAATTTTATACCAGATAGTCACACAATTCAACGTAATATTGCTGAGATAATATTTTTGCATTCATATATTGAATGAATTGATATACACACTGGAGTGTGAGTAGACAACACGTTACCTGCCGATTAATATTTGTGAAAGTTGACGTCTAGCTGCTGGAAGTGGCGGAGCCACCTTATAGAGAAGGAGTGTCAAATGACATCTTTTTCGCGGAAAAAATACATTGTGTAACTAGATAAATAAATAAATATATATATATATATATATATATTATGTATTGACTCCACTTAATTTTTTAATATGTATATTTTGAACGAAATTCAGGCTCCGCCACGGACTGATAAGCAGTTTCGTTACTACACAACGGTATTCCAAATTTGAAGCAATATTTTTCCAACAAATCATATGGGTAATTCTTTGCCTTCTTTTCTTTTACTTGTTTTGGCATCTAGTAATTTCACTACTAGTTGAAGACCTAGAGTAGGATTCCTCAAGAGGCTTAGTTCAAGGATTAAAAGAGCTAGCCCTTTGTTCTCCAAAATGACACACATTAATTAGCTTGTCTAGTTAAGTTTATAAAATTTAAAATATTATCTCTTATCTCTTAATGTACGTTAAACTAAGTATTATTCTGCTCATCTTTACCTGGCTATTTTGATAATCCTTTCTATATAAGATCAAGGATTTTTATTAGGTTTAGCAATCTCAACGTTTTCTTTTAACTTTATATTGTTTGCGGAATAGCCCAGGTAGGGAGAAGGGGGGGGGGGGGG
>ML249111.1:76986-95526 GCA_005239495.1 Nicotiana undulata
ATCTAGTGTACCACTTAATTTTCTATCTAATAAGGTCTCTTAATTATTTACATATTTAAAGTTGAGAAACAAAGAATTAATATGATCCCAAGACTATTTATTTTCATGCTTTCCTTTGTTTTTGCTTTTATTCCCCTAATTGCTTGAAAATCGAAAGCTAATGGGTACACAGCAGCCGCGAAGCTATAAGTCTTAAAGGGTGTGTTTGCACAAAAATTAGCTAGAGCGTTTTGCAAGATCAATCAAAAGTGAAATAGAGGATAAATCTTAATCAAATATAATTGACTTTAGATCGGACTACATTGAGTATAGATATCAAAAGGCACGAGTTTATTGAACTTCTCTGATAATTACAAAACTAGCCTAGTATGAATGACATGCTTACATTGTTGAAGCATTATCCCATGCCCGTGCGTATGAAGAGGAAAGTGTTATCCTTTTGAGAATGTTGACTTCATTGTTGTTGAACTAGTTAGGGAAGGCCCTCTTCTCTCTTTTTCTCTTCTTCCGAATCTCCCCTTTTTCTGTGGAAGATCCCCCTATTTATATTCTCATATTCCTCTTTATCCTATGGTCTTTAACCAGCGGATCCTCTGATGGTCAGGTCGCTTTGAAGTATTGTTTACGACGGGTGTTTAACAACGCAGACTCATCGTTTGTCTGACCTCAGGTATGACCGGTGGCTGACGAGCTGTACTCTACAAGCCATGACCACTGTGTGACCGACCTTTCACTGCTTCCTTTAGTGTCGACCTTACAGACAGATTTTGACCTATACAGTTAGTCCCCCTGCCCGTCGGGGTCGACATCAGGCGAGCGCGGTGGGCGGACCTGGTCATCAAAAATCGTCGAAATCTAAGCATTCAACCGTCTCTGGATGAATGCGTCGAGAAGGTCCCGTCGTCCCCTGGGTCGAGGTCAAATTTGAGGCGTGGGCGCGCGTTCCTCAATGAGGAGAATATATGACGTTTCGAGGGAACATGACATTTCGAGGGGACATGTTAGAGCTGTGTGTCAGTTGAAGCGACATTAATTCGTCATGTGTCATTATGACGCACGTTTCATGTGGCGAGTGTCACATCGTTTCTTGTGCCAATTCCGCTGCTTTTTTTAAAAATGCGGCGTTACGTTTTTGGTTAACCGGGATTTTTGTGCCTATAAGTACGGGGCTTTGGTCTTGACATGCCATTATCCAAATCGAGTTTAAGCAAAAAATTTTGAAGTTGCCGGATGTATATCGATCATACTTTTCAGGGGTGTAAACAACTTTCGATATCTTTCTCCCATATTCCCGATTCTTGCTCCGATTTACAATGGCCAATTCTTCGAGCCCTAACCAAGCTGTCAATGCTTTGGTGCCGGAGAATGTTGTCCCCTCTCCCAACGAGGAGACAAATTTGGTGAAGACGAAAGTTTTTCGACAGTAGATGAGGTGGTTCCCCGCCTTGGGAAAGCTCGGAATGACTTTAACGACCCGGATGTGGAGGACCCTGCGCCGACACTATCGGTGATGGATGCGGCGTCGCTCACCACCTTTAAAATCAAGTGGGAGATCCCGGAGCATGTTGAACTTATCCCGGAGGGAGGTGAAATAGTTCACTTACATCGCCCAGGGTACTGCGCTTTCTACGCATATCCTTTTGTCATTGGGTATACGCTCCCTCTTCCTCCATTGGTTGCAGATTTCTACCGTTATTACGAGGTATGCCCGGCCCAACTCACCCCGTACATTTACAAGCTCTTCGTGATGTTGACAAAGTATGCTGAATTGGCTGGCCGTGACGTTTCGCTCCGTCACATGATGCATCTCTTCGCCCCCCACCCTACTTCCAGAGGGGGACTATGTTGCACCTTCAACATAGGGGTACGAAGAGTTTGGTGATTGGAATAGATGACAGGACCAACCGTCGCTTCTAGGAGAGTTTCTTTTTCGTGCGTACGGAGCACTTAGTGTCCGACCCCGCCGGATTCCCCGAGACACGGAATTTTGCCCATAAGTATTCCTTTGCTTCCTCTTGTTATGTTGATTGACTATTTGTATCATGCGACCTTGTTAGACGGTCGTTGATCATTCGTTTATAATTTTTGCTGCAGCTGAGAGGTCGCCTCCCCCGTCGTTTGATGACATTCGCGGCTGGGTGGCTGCGGTTCTGCCACATACCAGGGGATCCGCGAGTGGGCATGCTTCCATGAGAGGTTCGGGCACAGACCTGCAGTTAGTAAGTCGCTTTGCTTTGGCTTTAGCCGTACTCTTACTTTGTACATTTCTTTATACTTATGTGGGGCTATCTTACTTTGATAGGTCGGAGAGGGTCGAGAAGAGCTAGGGCTCCCCCGCTAGCGTTCCATCAGTTGGAGGCTCCTCTACGATCAGTGTAGGCGACTCTTGTGAGCGATGATACTAGAGCCTCAACCGCAGCAGTACGTTTGGAGGCGGCTCCCCACCGGAGACTCCGATCCCATCGGTTGGTGCGCCCGACGAGTCCTCCCTTGTTGGCAGCGGAGAGGCTCCGTCAAAAAGGTGGAGGATAATACCGTAGGATCCTTCAGTAGCTGAGAAGACGTCACGGTGTGAGCTCGCTTCGATAGCTCCTGAGGCTGGGGTCGAAGTTGACAGGGAGGCAGCGGGGAGGCCCTCTGCAGACGCTCGCGAAGTTGACGTGCCGGAGATGCGGAGTCCGGGGGCGGTTGTGACCATCCACAGTAGACCCTCGTTGTGTCGATAGGACTGTGCTCCCCCTTCGGCCGAAGAAAGAGGAAAAGTGTTGTGGTTGAGGATTACGAGATCGAATCTGGTCTTGATCCTGACGATGTGAGGTTGTTCGAGCGGGGCTTTACCAGGACCGTGGTGATGGTTGAGGGCCCCTCCCGTATTCTGGAGATACCGTCTGATCTCAATCTTTTACATGATACGGTGAAGCTGGTGCCGCAGTTTGATATCCTTTGCTCAGTTGTTGAGAGCGAAGCTCTTTAGCCGATCGACGATTCTCAGCTGTCACGTGGTATAGTTGCGATGGGTCTAAGGGTAAGTTCCTTTACCGTATTCTCTTTATGACTCTTGGCTTTCTATGAACCTTACTTCTTCTTCTTTTTTCTTTTTTTGCAGACTTACATGATGGAAGTTGAAAGTGCTCGTAGGGCCGAGACACGGGCTGAGATTTTTCTGAAGATGGTTGAGTAGTACCGGCGGTATCGCGACAGATGCTGTGAGTTGCGTGAGCGGATTAGAGCGGGTGTTGATACCAAGTCTACCAGGGAAGAGTTGGAGAGAAGAGACGAGGATTTGATGCGGTCTATCCGCAGATGCAGCGAGTTGGAGGAGCTGCTGCATGCTAAGGATGAGGAACTTGAACTGGGCAAAGGGGTCGCCGCAGAGTGTCTGGACCTTTAGGACAGAGTGAGATCATTGCATGCTGAGCTTCATCAGAGCTCTATCAAGTTGGAAGCTCTCAGTGCGGAATGGACGAAGAAACTGGCTGAATTGGAAGGGAGGGTGGTCGCATTGGAGCAGTCCGAACGTGATCGAGAGTCTGCTTTGGCGAGAGCAACAACGCTAGACGACACCATCCGTGTCCTCCGATCAAAGCAGGGGTCTGAGAGGGAGACGACCACCTTGAGGGAGGCCAGGCTTGAGGAGTGCATTGGCGAGATCGACCAGGAGGCGCAGTGTTTGGGGGATCAGGTTGTGGCTCTTGAAGCTGATAAGGTGTGATTGTTGGCTTAGGTGGAGTCTGCCACTACTTCCGCTCATTGCCGCTTGAATGAGTTATGGGTTTACGCTGAAGCCCAATGAGACATATATAAGAGTTTGTGGGAGGCGGGGAGCGTTTCTGAGGCAGCCTTCGAGGGTGCTAGGGCGAAGGCACGTGAGGCCCGTGTCAACTGTGGTTATGACCCCGCGTCGCCGTAGGCTGGCAAGGATGCTGACGCCGATGATGGGCTTTCTGAAGATTACAACGAGGGCTCCGATGGGGATGACGACGAATGAGGGCGTTGTTGCAGCTTTTATGTTTAACTTTCTTTTATACTTGTTTGTTTTCGTTTTTCCTTTCTTTTCTTTTCTTTTTTGTTGGGCCTATTCTGGCCTTTTGTAAGGTGTAGTTGTCGTGTTTGTGAATGGAATGACTGCTCAATATTATGTATATCTTGGTTTTTATTTCGATATACTTCTTTGCGTGCTTGCGTGGATTTCTGGAGATCAAATTTTCATAATTCAAGCGAGATCGAATATAAGTGATTCGAGCGAGGTCGAATGTAAATGATTCGAGCGAGGTAGAATATAAGTAATTCGAGCGAAGTCGAATGTAAGTGATTCGAGCGAGGTCGAATGTAAATAACTCGAGCGAGGTCAAGTGTAAATGATTTGAGCGAGGTCGGATGCAAATAACTCGAGCGAGGTCGAGTGTAAATAACTCGAGCGAGGTCGAATGTAAATAACTCGAGCGAGGTCGAGTGTAAGTAATTCGAGCGAGGTCGAGTGTAAATGATTCGAGCGAGGTCGAATGCAAATAACTCGAGCGAGGTCGAGTGTAAATAACTCGAGCGAGGTCGAATGTAAATAACTCGAGCGAGGTCGAGTGTAAGTAATTCGAGCGAGGTCGAGTGTAAATGATTCGAGCGAGGTCGAATGCAAATAACTCGAGCGAGGTCGAGTGTAAATAACTCGAGCGAGGTCGAATGTAAATAACTCGAGCGAGGTCGAGTGTAAAGAACTCGAGCGAGGACGAATGTAAATAACTCGAGCGAGGTCGAGTGTAAATAACTCGAGCGAGGTCGAATGTAAATAACTCGAGCGAGGTCGAGTGTAAAGAACTCGAGCGAGGACGAATGTAAATAACTCGAGCGAGGTCGAGTGTAAATAACTCGAGCGAGGTCGAATGTAAATAACTCGAGCGAGTTCGAGTGTAAATAACTCGAGCGAGGTCGAGTGTAAATAACTCGAGTGAGGTCGAGTGTAAGTAATTCGAGCGAGGTCGAATGTAAATAACTCGAGCGAGGTCGAGTGTAAATGATTCGAGCGAGGTCGAATGTAAGTAATTCGAGCGAGGTCGAATGTAAGTAATTCGAGCGAGGTAGAATGTAAATGATTCGAGCGAGGTCGAATATCCATGGAGTCGAATGGTCTTGGAGTTGTGGGAGAAAACTTGTGTCTTGCTTCATTTATTAACTTCATTGGAGAATGTAACAGGAGAATGATATATACTTTGTTTATTGTATGTACTTGAGTTCTCTCTACCTAGTCCCTTCATCGGTCCGACTGGAGTAGACGATAGGCGGAGCGATGAATAAGCATCTTGAACTTCGAGGCGCTCTCCTTTTCCTTGGATAGGGTACGTTCTCTGCATGTTCGATGCCGGAGTTCGTTAGTTCCCAATGAGTTACGGCGGGTAACCGCAAAGCGGACCCCAACGAAAGGTGGTACTGATGACCTGTTGTGCTGGTCTGGGCGATGTTGAACTTTATTTGGATTTAGTGCTGGACGATGGCCGCACGGGTGTTATTTCAAGTGGGAACGAAACGAGAAACCATTATTGGCAATTACCCGTCGTTGTGTTATTCTTGTGTTTCCTGCGGCGAGTTCTGCTCGTTGATTTTCACTAGGGAGCCTTGCGTTTTGTAGGTGAACTTCAATTAACTTGGCTTTGTTTTTATTGGAGAATGTCGGACGCCTCTTGGGTGACCCCCAGTTTTCTGCGTTTTGTTCCTATTGGAGAATGCTGGGCGTTGTTTGGGTGAATCCTAGCCCTAGTCCACTTTATTTCGTTTCTCTTGGAGAATATTGGGGCCCGCTTAGGTGGGTCCCAGTCCCTGTCTGCTCTATTTCGTTTCTCTTGGAGAATACTGGGCGCCGCTTGGGTGGGTCCCAGTCCCAGTCCGCTTTATTTCATTTCTCTTGGAGAATACTGAGCGCCACTTGGGTGGGTCCCATACCCAGTCCGTTTTATTTAGTTTCACTTGGAGAATATTGGGCGTCGCTTTGGTGGGTCCCAGTCCCAGTCCGCTTTATTTCGTTTCTCTTGTAGAATACTGGGCGCCGCTTGGGTGGGTCCCAGTCCCAGTCTACTTTAGCGGAGTTTACGTCCCTGTTTTCATTCTGACGGAAAAGCATGGTGATGATAGGCTATAATTGCGTATTTTAGTCTCTTATTACACTCTAATTTACTGCACTTTAATTGAGTTTGAGCTCTAATCGCTAGTGTTTTGCACTAACTGTGTGTTTTATGCCTTCTAGGAGTGATTCCGAGCTATATAGATGTTATAAAATGAATTCAAGTAATTTGGAGCTTTGAAGTCTGAGTAAAATCACAAGGAATTAAGTCGGGATCGTGTTTGGGGGTGAAATTTGATAGTTAAGAACAAACGAAGACTCGAGTAGGCATATTGCGCACTGTCTAGTAAAATGGACATAACGTTTTTCTCCGAACTCCATTTGGGCTATATAATATAGGGTTGGAAAGATAACTCAAAGGGCTACAAATATTTTGTTTTATGTTTTTCCAAATTCCAAACGGAACAGGGTAAAAATCGCGGTCGAAACCGCGACCGCGAACCTGGCGCGGACTGGGGCAGAAACGTTTTGATATGCGCGGCCGCGCTAGTCCAGACCTGGAAAATCATCCTTTTTCTTGTAGGAGAAGGTATAATTGTTTAGGCCCGACTCTACTTGATATATATACATGAAAAAAATGGTATTTTAGAGAGATTGGACATATTTTTGACAAAGATTCGACCTAAGGAGGGAGAGACACAATAGGAGCAAGGCGGGGAATTCTTCTACGAGTTTCCTTCCTCTTCCTATTTTTTTATTGTTGGTTATGACTTTTGGTATTTTATTTTAACATACTATTATGAATAGCTAATTTGTTATCTAGGGTTTTGATGGAACCTTTTGTAGGATAAATTCTTGTTATGTTTTTATATAATTGAGCTGTAGTATTTTCTCTATTTGTTCAACTACGTTCTTGTTGTAGTTAATTGAAAGGATCCTCAATTAGTTGTGCCTATTTAGTGTGTATCTGCTCAGGAGATAGTGCATATTTAGGTAGTTGTTGAACAACACCACTCCCAAAGTATAGGAGGGATCCATAACCGAGGGTTTAAAGGTTGGATTAGGGATAACGAAATATTGGGTGCGATCTAAGTGAGCCGTACTTAAAGCCAGCTAGCGTAACTCGGGAGAGTATGTCTAGTAAATTGTCGTAATTACCCGGGATAGATTTACGGTAGTCAGAGCGCTCATGGTTGGTAGAGAATACTTAGGCGAAATTATAGAAGACATAGCGGGAAGGATTCCGACAATTAGGGAAATCATAACTCTAGACCTTCTTAATCTTTTATCTAACTCGTAGTATCTTTAGTGTTAATTTCCTATTTTAATTTGTTAGTTAGTTAGTTAAACATAAAAATCTTAATATCTATAAGGTAGGAATTGTTCAAGCTTGTATTCTTGGTGATAGTGAACAACTGTAGCTAAGCCTTGATTCTCTGTGGGATTCGACTCCGGACTTGTAAATTGGATTATATTTGCAACGACCGCTTAGTCCTTTTTATAAGGCATAATTGGGCGTGATCAAATTTTGGCGTCGTTGCCGGGGAACTAACGGTGTGCTGTAGGTGTACATATTTCTAGGTTACAAGTTTGAACTTTTATTTTTGTTTTCTTGTATTTGTTTTTTTTTAAATTTTTAATTTTTGCTCTGAGAGACATGGCACCTTGGAATTATGAGAATTTTGATGCTGGTAATTCTACTTTTGATCCTCGTTATGCATATTGTGGAGGAAACCACCCAGGGCAAAATTATCAAAATATTCCCGAGAGCGAGTTATGTGCACCAACTCAATCTTATGTGTGGAAAGTGTGTGATACGTGTGGTGGTCAAGATGGTCACTTTCATGGTTGTGCTTATATTTCTTATCTTCCCCCAACCCCTTACTTTGATGGTTCTTCTTTTTCTTGTGAAGTTAAGAGGAACAAAGAACCCAGGTATGAGGACCTGAAAGAGATCGAGGATATGCTAAAGTACCTTATGAAACAATATGATGAGATACAACTGCGGTACAAAGGCAAGAGGCAACTATTCATAACTTGGAGGCTCAAGCGAATAAAGTAATTGAACCTTGTAAAACGCAACAAGTTGGCATTGTGGATAGTAGCCGATATGAGTATGAATTGGATACAGAAATTGCCATTATACTGGAGGATATAAACAAATACGAGGATGATCAAGAGGAGGAGGTCAGAGTAGAACACCAACAATCAATTGAACTAGATTTTGAGGATGTCGATGTTGAAGAAATGAGACTGGAGTCAGCCAAGGGCTTTGAGGATATAAATTTTGTTGACTCTAGTATCATTGATGTTGAGGATGTTAAAAGTCCTGAAGTTCATGTATTTGAGCGCATTGTTCCACACTCCAAGCATTTTTTCACATTATGTTTGGATGATGATATGAAAATAGAGTCATCCGAACCAATTTAAGAGTCAAGGAATGAGGAACAAGGTGCATATATTCTGGAATTCTTCTTTCCAGAAAGTCAGGATTACATACCTCATACAAAGGCCAAGGAGTGCAGAATACTACATTATTTTCTTGGGCCAATTAGATTCGTTCCACCGCCCCATGACCATAATCATAAGGTTGAATCAAAACTTGGGGTTCAATTCATAAGCTCGAGGTGGAGGCAAAAAGTGATTCACGTCGTGCCGCGACGTTAAATTAAGCGCTTGTTGGGAGGCAACCCAGCTTTACTTTTCATTTATTTATTTATTTATTATTATTATTAATTATTATTATTCTTGTAGTGTCGATTTTTTAATTTTTTAGGAGCATGGAACGCAAAGCCATTGGAATGATGCAACAACAAACCATTGGTTGGAACTAAGTGTGAGGTACCCACACAAAGGTCCAGGTCTGGGAGGATTCTGAGTACCCCATGAGCTGCTAGTGCTTCGACTTTTGGCCTACCAGGGAGTTTCTTGTACCCTCTTATTAGTTATGGTATGCATTGGGGACAATACACAATTTTAAGTGTGGGTGAGGAGATTGTCTGGGTGCTTTTCCATGCTAATTTAGTTGTGTTAGTTTAATTGAATATTTTTTTTTTACAAAAATAGAAAAGATTGTACTTTTCCCGACGATGGATCTATTAGACAATTTTCTTGAGGGATTTAAGTCTAAAGAAAAAAAAATAAAAAGATTTTCTTTTGTTAGGTAGTATAGAAATTCCCCCTTGGTTTTTCTTTGTGCCGCGGTTCTTTTCCAAGGGTTTTGTTTGAACCATGTGTAGTTAGTTTTTTTTAGGAAGAGGAGCCATTTTGTTGTGTTTTGAATTGAAGCAATATCTCTTGACTTTGTTATACCTTGATAATCGTGAGTACTTTGGTTGTGGCGCTTAGGCTCATTTTTTGACTCTTGTATAAGTACCTTAAATTGTATAAACTTAACTTTGCTTAACTGCTTTGACTGGAGTGTCTTGATGAATCCAATCCTGAGTGACTTATGTGCCATGTCTGTGTGAGGTTTGTATGTATTTAGTGCATTACATTTGATGTCTAGAACTTGCCCCGTGTGTTTGCAAAGTGAAATAGTAGTTTGTTCAGTCTTGGAAGTGACATAGGCATTTCTTTGTTGAGCCAAATATGTATAGTTTACCGGCCTAATTGTTATGTATCGTAGTTAACCCATTTGAGCCTGTAATCCTGTTTCTTTGGCAACCACATTACAAGCCTTACCCATTTGTTTGAATTAACTATCTATTTGAACCTTACCTCTCATGAGCACTTGAATTGTTATGAACTGTGTAAAAGTTAAAGTGTGGAGTGGTTGGTTTGACTTTTGAGTGGAACTAATGAAATAAGGAGAAAGGTGCACTGTTTTGAAAAAGTAAGAGTCACTTGAATAAAAAAAAAAAGGAAAAAATAATTGTATTGTTGTGGAAAAAAAATATTCCTTGATAAGTGGTGACTCTTGATGTAATTGTGCTTAAAGAAGTATGGGGTAAAACACATTGATGTGAAGGCGGAGTTTGGTTTGACATAAATATGGGGTTCGAATGTTAAAGTATATGTATTAAAGTGCTTAGGGAGGTGTAGTCACTCTTATATCTAAATATATCCTACCCGTCCCGCAGCCTACATTACAACCAAATAAAGTCCTACTTGATCCTAGACTGAATGAACTCGATTAGTAGAGTAGTACACTACGGGCAAGCCTATGGTGCATCTTTTGTGGCACATGAATGTTATTTCTTAGAGTGAGTGAATTCTTTCTATCTTGAGTTTGTAAGTGTTTTTAAATTTTATTGTGTGGAACTACTCTCTTTTGTTGTGTGAGGGCACTTGATTCATGAAGGAAAGGTAATGTCAGTGACCTCTATGTTAGAGTAAGTGGGTGAGTTGTGAATAATGTGTGGTACTTGTGAGTCAAATCTTGAGGTGAACATGTTACGCTTTTTTACTTAGTCTATTTTAAATATTCTTGGTATGATGAGTTAGGAGAATTGATTAAAAAGGTCGTGTCTATATAAAGTGTAGTTGATTGCTCGAGGACAAGAAACGGTTTAAGTGTGGGGTATTGATGATAGGCTATAATTGCGTATTATAGTCGCTTATTACACTCTAATTTACTGCACTTTAATTGAGTTTGAGCTTTAATCGCTAGTGTTTTGTACTAACTGTGTGTTTTATGCCTTGTAGGAGTGATTCCGAGCTATATAGATGTTATAAATTGAATTCAAGTAATTTGGAGCTTTGAAGTCTGAGTAAAAGCCCAAGGAATTAAGCCGGGATCGTGTTTGGGGGGTCAAATTTGATAGTTAAGAACAAACGAAAACTCGAGTAGGCATATTGCGCACTGTATAGTAAAATGGACATAACGTTTTGCTAAGAACTCCATTTGGGCTATATAATATATGGTTGGAAATCTAACTCAAAGGGCTACAACTTTCATGTTTTATTTTTTACCAACTTCCAAATGGAATAGGGTGAAAAACACGGTCTAAACCGCGACCGCGGACCTAACGCGGACTAGGGCAGAAACTTTTCGATATGCGCGGCCACTAGCGCGGCCGCCGTAGTCCAGACCTGGAAAATCATCCTTTTTCACGTAGGAGAAGGTATAATTGTTTGGGCCCGACCCTACTTGGTATATATACATGGAAAAACGGTATTTTGGAGAGATTGGACATATTATTTACAGAGATTCGACCTATGGAGGCAGAGACACAATAGGAGCAAGGCGGGGAATTCTTCTACGATGTTTTCCTTCCTCTTCCTATTTTTTGTTGTTGGTTATGACTTTTGGTATTGTATTTTTACATACTATTATGAATAGCTAATTTTTTATCTAGGGTTTTGATGGAACCTTTTGTAGGATAAATTCTTGTTATGTTTTTATATAATTGAGCCGTAGTATTTTCTCTATTTGTTCTACTACGTTCTTGTTGTAGTTAATTGAAAGGATCCTCAATTAGATGTGCCTATTTAGTGTGTATCTTCTCGGGAGAGAGAGCATATTTAGGTAGTTGTTGAACAACACCACTCCCAAAGTATATGAGAGATCCATAACCGAGGGTTTAAAGGTTGGATTAGGGATATCGAAACTTTAGGTGCGATCTAAGTGAGCCGTACTTAAATCCAGCTAGCGTAACTCGGGAGAGTATGTCTAGTAAATTGTCTGAATTACTCGGGAGAGATTTACGGTAGTCAGAGCGCTCATGATCAGTAGAGAATACTTAGGCAAAATTATAGAAGATATAGCGGGAAGGATTTCGACAATTGGGAAAATCATAACTCTAGACCTCCTTAATCTTTTCTCTAACTCGTAGTATCTTTAGTGTTAATTTACTATTTTAATTTGTTATTTAGTTAGTTAAACATAAAAATCTTAATATCTATAAGGTAGGAATTGTTCAAGCTTGTATTCTTGGTGATAGTGAACAACTGTAGCTAAGTCTTGGTTCTTTGTGGGATTCGACTCCGAAATTATAAACCGGATTATATTTGCAACGACCGCTTAGTCCTTTTTATAAGGCATAGTTGGGCGTGATCACATGGTAAGTTAAAATTTGATAAATTTTTGTTACCTTAGCCAAACATGTTGGAAGATGGAGGGGTCGTGTTGCATGGTTGCCCACTTCATTTCCCGTCCTAGAGACAATTCCAGATATCTTTGATTATACTTGTTCGTCGGGATGTTGGGGTCGAGCCCCGGTCCGGATTCGTAAGATATGCACGAATTAGGAAACGTGTCATACTCTGTTCATAAGGTGCATAATGCATACGACTATGGGGGCGGGGTGTGGTGTTACACTATTCTAAGGTGTCACGAAGTGGGCTGTTGTTTCTTATCCAGAGGTGGAAGCAGTGACCGTCGCGTAAGACGCGCTTGTCAAATGGGATTACAATCGTTCCAAGTGCACGACGATCGGGGTTCCGCTTCCATCACTTGTGTGACGAGCCCCCGTTGATGCTATAGGAAGGTGATCTAGATTGGACCGGTTTTGAGATCTAGAGGGAACTAAGATTTTGATTAAGAAATCTCCACAGACGGCGCCAAATTGTTTGAACAAAAATTAGCCTGAGCTTTTTGCAAGATCAATCAAAAGTGAAATAGAGGATAAATCTCAACCAAACATAATTGACTCTAGATCAAGCTACATTGAGTATAGATATCAAAAGGCACGGGTTTATTGAACTTCTCTGATAAGTACACAACTGGCCTAGTATGAATGACAGACTTACATTGTTGAAGCATTATCCCATGCCCGTGCGTATGAAGAGGAAAGGGTTATCCTTTTGAGAATGTTGACTTCATTGTTGTTAAGCTAGTTAGGGAAGGCCCTTTTCTCTCTTTTTCTCTTCTTCCGAATCTCCCCTTTTTTCTGTGGAAGATCCCCCTATTTATATTCTCACATTCCCCTTTATCCTATGGTCTTTAACTAGCGGGTCCTCTGATGGTCATGTCGCCTTTGAAGTGTTGTTTACGACGGGTGTTTAACAATGCAGACCCATCGTTGGTCCGACCTCGAGTATGACCGGTGGATGACAGGGTCGTACTCTGCAAGCCATGACCACAGTGTGATCGACCTTTCATTGCTTCCTTTAGTGTCGACCTTACAGACAGATTTTGACCTATACAGGGTGGTCAACTGACAAACATTCGTCGAAAAATTATACTGCGTATATAGGTAAAATATTATGTTTTAGAGGTATATAATAAATATTTATTACCCTTTGTCAGAAAATATTTTTACTTCTTTTAAGTTTGAACGTTCTTGAGGAAATTAATTCCTGACTACGCCGTTGATACATGGGATATTGCAAAAAGAAATGCCACTTTTTTTAAGTGATAAAGTAGGTGACCTCATGCTCATTGAACTCCACCTCTCATTCTCTGCATCACTCAATTTTGTAGCACCATACCACTAAGTTATGTCCACCCATAACAGGCAAGGATAATGGTTTTTGGGCATTTTTGCACCTTCTTTTCTTAACTCAACTCCACTTCTACAATTAATTATCTTTAAAATGGTAAATTTCTTACTTGGATTATTAGTATCAGAATTAGAGAGCTTACTCTTGATATAGATTCAGCATTTGTAAATAAATGGTTGTCAGTATATTCGAGTTGATCCACGTTGTTTCTAAGTTTGTTGAAATCATTATTAAATCTCAAGATTTAACCGTATAATGTTTCGTGCACCGAGTTATTCTTCTTTTTAAACCTCTAATGAGAAAATATGTAATAACATAACTACCTTTTATTTTTGGTGTCTGTAATTAGGTGTAATAATATAACAATTAACCAAAAAGAGGGGGAAAAAACTTGGGATCTTTACACAAATAGCCGGCCATATTTATTATTTAGTTTTTTTAGTTATATACATAAATTATATATTGATTATGTACAATTAAACATATATAATACGTAAGTTATACATATATTATATATTCACTAACTATTTTTAATTTAAGTGGCTGGGCGGTCGTTTTTTCGGGTTGGTTCTTCAAAAAAGCTTTCTTTAGCTGGCCAAGGGTTAGTGGTATTTGTGGTGTACACATGCATGACGAGTTTAGGATTCCTTTGTCGGATTTTGCTTGCTACTATTCATCCCGTGACTCATTTTCACCTAATTAATAATAGGATAACACAAAATATAAAATATATTTACTTTGTCCTATTTTACTTGACAAGCTTTTCTTTTTAATATATATTAAAAATAATGTTACCTTTTAATATTTAAACTTTAATTTTAAATTTTCATTTTTATCTTAATCAAATTATTTATTGTCACACAAGCTATGAGTTATTTAGACAATAAGTTTTAAAAATTATTTTTTCCTTATATTATGTGCATTTGTTCCCATTTTCCCACTAATAGTGCACTCCCCACATCCAATTAATTAAAATCACGGGCTATGGTTATGTGGGGATGTCCATGGTCGGATCTAGCACATTAGGAGCCGGACTAGTCACGGGTCACTCGATTTTTGCTAAAATTGGTCCTACTCTCAGGCGAAGTACACGAATAATCAATTTTAGGACGGCTATTTAGGGATTAACCAGTATTTATTTTGTCCTAAAAATTTTAACTTCGGGACTTTGTGACCTGAAAAATTAAACTGTAGAACTGAAATTTAGGATGTACGGGCTAATTTCTAATAGAAGCCCTTTAAAATGGCTATCTGATGTTATTTCTATGGATCTAATAGGATGTTGAAGGGGAGCTTTGGCGTAACTGGTAAAGTTGTTGTCATGTGACCAGGGGGTCACGGGTTCAAGTCGTGGAAATAGCCTCTTGCAGAAATGCAGGGTAAGACTACGTACTATAGACCTTTGTAGTCCGGCTCTTCCCCGAACCCCGCCCACGCATAGTGGGAACTTAGTGTATCGGGCTGCACTTTATAACCTTTTTAAGGCCAATTTTTCAATTTGGTTCTCATTTAACCAATGATGTAAATTTCTCCTTTAAAAGTTAGATGATTTATTTATTTATTATTTGCAAATAAATATTATTCATTAAGCTAATGGAGACATAATTTAAATTGTGGCCACGCAAAGGCCACTATTTGTGAATATAAGTTACATCCATTTAATATGCAACGCACTCACTTCAGATCAGTTGCGTTGAATATGGATTAAATTGGGGGATGGCTAATGGAGAATCTGTGACTAGTGGTGGGGTGATTTAAGCACTACAGCGTCCAGAGGCAGAATTTCTGTTAAGGAAAAGAAACTGTGCCCAGTGAAATTCAACCTGCAACCTTTACTTAACCACTGAACTATATTCTTGGGTTGTGTTAAAGAAATATAAAATATAAAATATAGAAGTACAAATCGGATTTTGCCTTACCTTATATATACAGTGTTATTTTCCGGCGATGGGGGTTGGGGCGAACCCCTTCCACCTCCCTAAATCCGGCCCCGACTACATGACCACTACAACATGCCAAAACGATGTGCCAAAATGCCCAAGCCCCGTCTTTTTCTTTCTTATTTGTTTTAATTTTAAAGCTCAACGCAACTCAGAAGAATCACTTTCTCAGTTATACAGAAATTTCCACACATATCGTAAGTTAGTGGAAAACTTTGAGGTATGGGCTTAAACAATGGAACTTTCACATTCTTGTAAGCAATATCTTAGTGAAGTCCCTTACCTTTCCCAATAATTATTTAGCTCTGAACGTGACATTGCAATAAAGTATTCTCTGCACAAAGTGTCCCTCCTGGCTACAATTTCAGTAACATTAAATAGGTAAGGTAATATCAACAAAAATTCCTTTCAAAGTGAAAAACGCATTTATTATTGAGTTAATATAAATAACGAGGGAGTATGTGGATCATCTCATATATTGATGTCCACAATTGATTAAACGTATTTGGATACATTGGACTATTTTCGGGAAAAGTTATTTGTTAAAGAGAATCAAAATAAAAAATTGTGGGTCTAGTTGTAACTTAAGTTAATTTCCCATCCGTATGATTGAATGATTATTATGTGTTTAATTATAGCAAATGATAATAGGTCTTGCAGATTGCAATTAATAACGTGTTCAATTATGGAATTTAATAACTAGTATTTAAAGTAGGGAAACTTACACAAACGTCCTAAATAAATCTCAACTTACCAACCTCTAGCCATTAGTCATAAACTTACCAAAACTAGCCAACAAAAATTGAAAAACTAAATAATAGGGTTCTTTCACTAAAAAAATCACATGCAAAAATCACCTTCCATATTTTTAAGCGTGATTAGCAACACTAGATACAAGACGAAAAGAAAATTTCATGGATGAGGTAGGAAATAAGGTGATTAAATACAAAAATATATATAATATTCCAAAAAAACTAAACAAAAAAGGAACTTTTTCAATGGGTATAGTTGATATTCATTGAAAATATATAGATAAGTCAATATACACAATTTGAGGAAGATTGGAGGTGATTTGGACTGGTTTTGTATCAAAATTCGTAATTAAATCGAGTTCAAAAAAGTCTTCTACGACGCATGTATCAAACATGTATCACGCATGTATCTCACACACATGTATACATGGATATACATATTGTGATGACCCAAGGGGTCATTTTATGAACTAAGACTCCGTTCTAGGCTTGAATTGGCGAAAGTTAAAAGATTGGCGATTTTGGTCGATAGTGGAAAATTAGGTATCGGGGTCGGAATGGAATTCCAGAAGTTGCAGTAAGTTCGTAGTGTTATTTGTGATGTGTGTGCAAAATTTGAGGTCATTCGGACGTGGTTTGGTAGGTTTCGGCGTCGTTAGAAAATTTTGGAAGTTTAGAAGTTCTTAGGCTTGAATCCGAGGTTGATTTGGTATTTTGGTGTTGTCTTGAGTGTTTTGAAGGTTCGACTAAGTTCAAGTAGTGATATATGAATTGTTTGAATTATTGGTTGAGGTCTCGAGAGTCTCGAGTGAGTTTCAGATATGTTTGGGTTGTATTGTGCTCGTTTTTCTTATGTTTCGACGTCGTTTCTTCAAGCATCAATGATATCATATTGAACAAATGAGCTCCGATTTCCTTTTTGATCGAGGCATTAGATCCGTATCGTAATTACGGACCCGTAGCAAAAAGAATCATCGAATTTGAACATCGTATGGGGATTTTATAGTCATTTTACTAAGTTGCCAAATTTTTCATGTTAATCGAAATTGCCACTGACGGCGTATTAAAAATTTGCACTATTTGCAAATATTAAAGCCTACAAATCTCCTTCATTATAAGGTCAAATTGAGTTCAAAAGCCTAACTTGACTAGAATTTCACAAGGAATCCATTGGAAGAGTAAAACGCGGGTTTTGGGATTATTTGACACGAGGATCGAGGCTGAATAGCTGGAGAAAAATATATAAAATAAGGGTTTATTCATTCGGTCATATTTTGAGTTGGGGAGCTCGGATTTGAGCGATTTTGGAGGCGATTTTCACCATAGGATTCGGGTAAGTGTTCTTTACTCGTTTTTGGTTATGTTCCATGAATCCATCTTCGTTTTTGGGATTTGATTGATGATTTTAAAGCGAAATTGAGGGAGTTAGGGCTTGAGTTTTGGAGAGTTTTACGTAAGGATTTGAGGGACCAAACGGAGTCCGATTTTGATAAATTTTATATGGTTAGACTCGGGAGAGGACGAGGGTTTTGATTCTGCCATTTTTGACTGATTTCGAGATGTGGGCACGGGGGTCGAATTTTGGCCAATTTCGGATTTTTGGCATATTTTGTAGTTTTTATTGTGGAATTCGATTTGTTAGCCTATGTTGATGGTATTAATCTGATTATGATTAGATTCGAGCGGGTTAGAGCAAGACTCTAAAGGAAAAGCTGTAATTGAGCAGTGAGTGACTTGCGAATTTGAGGTAAGTGCTTGGTTTAACCTTGACTTGAGGGAATAGGAATTCCCAACTTAATTTTTATGTGAAAATGCATGCGTGTGGTGTATAGGCGAGGTGACGAGTATCTATGCATCACCAAATGGTCCACTTACATGATCCCTTCCCCGTTTCCAACCTAATTGCTTCATGTTTTTAATTGTTTCATGTTCATTGTTGTTTTCTATAATTCCTTGGCTTGTGATATTGTTGTAAGTCTTGTTGCAATCATGTTTGGAAAAGTATTAGTTGTTTTTCCTGGTTTCATTGTGGTACACAAAGACTGAGTGGTTGACATTGTTTTACGAGACGTAAATATATATATATATATATATATATATATATATATATATATATATATATATATATATATATATATATACACGCACACACACATATTCCTGTTGGTTCATTTTGAGATATTATTTATGAAGTTTGCAAAAACTATCGTTTATTGTTTATGATTGTTGAGACAAAAGTATTGTGAAAGGCTTGGCCTGAATTGTGAACGTTTTGATAAATATATATGACTGTGATAAGGGTGGACAGGGGAAATATATATATATATATATATTTCCCCTGTCCACCCTTATCACAGTCATATATATTTATCAAAACGTTCACAATTCAGGCCAAGCCTTTCACAATACTTTT
>ML249111.1:97365-146892 GCA_005239495.1 Nicotiana undulata
TTTTAATACTACAATGATTCCTTATTTAATGAAATATCTGAAAGAATATTTACTTCCTTAATTTTAGCGCCTAAATAGGAAGATTATATCTACTAAGATTCTGTATTTAATGCATTGTATCTGTTTTGTAAAAAAAACTATTAACAGGGCGGGTAATTTTCAAATCATGAACATATTTAGTAATACAATTTCCTATATGGTATAGGAACGAAAATGTCTCTTAAAGTAATTAGCAGAAATATATTTGTAGTTTGTTTATCATTTGACACAAGCCTTTAGCCCAATTGGACCATTCAAAGTAGGGATCTTTACACAAATAGCTGGACATATTTATTGTTTACGTTTTCTAGCCATATATATAGATTATACGTTGATTATACATAATTATACACATATAATTTAAAATTATGCATATATTATATCTCTATCGGCTATTTTTAGGTTGCACGATTGAGTGGATGGCTATTTAGGTTAATATATTATTAATTCTTCTACAAAGTATGAGTCCATTAGCCCTTTTTGCCCAAAAGGACGGCAAATTAGGGCAAAGTGTGCCCAAGTAACCAATTTTCGGATCGATATCTAAAAGTTATCCAACGTGTGCAAAGTATTTAAAATTGTGCCTTGACGTTCGAAATTTATAGTTCAAATATCAGGACATCGCATCCAAAAATTTGAATTGTGTAGTTCAAACTTCAAACATGTATCTTGAAGTTGAGTTGTTGTAGTTCTAACTTTAAATCGTTGGAGTTAAAGAAAGACTCTATGTCCTAAAGTTCAATTATTGTAGTTCAAACTTCAGGATGCTGTATCCTAAAGTTCAAACTGTTTAGTTCAAATTTTAGGCTTGTATCCTGAAATCCAATTATAATTCCAATTTCAAATCATTAGTGTAGAAGAAAGAAAGAGAATAAGAAAGAAGCAATAGTAACAGTACTGGCCAATTTGATGTAGTTTTCTTGCAATGTGTTGACCAAAATAATGCAAAATGCTCTCGAAATTGGTCTCAACAATCATTTCTTAGAATTTGAAGTTTCTATGATATCAATCACCATAGCTTTTATCCTAAGTAATGATAGGTGGCTATGAATAAAACTACTATGAGCCAGGGGATGCTTATTCGGTGGATTGTTACTCTTAAAATATTCAGCTTATTGGTTATCGGATTATAAATGTAGTAATCTGCTAGTCATCTAATAAGATAAGGGGCGAATTGGTATCGAATTACGGACGATTTATTGGCTAAATCAATAGAAAATTTTTGAACCCCATTTCTTTTGGTTGCATAGCTAAGAATATTTTTCTGTAAGTTGTCAGATTAATTACTACTGCTATATTAAAAAGCACTAAAAGGAAGTGCCTTTTATTCCTTACTCTTCAGATGACAACCGTACAATCAAAATATATGTATACCAACAATGGAAGAAGAAAGAAGAGATGCACCTAACTTCTTAACATACATCATTTTGAATACAAGCTTTTCAATATACTGTAAACATTATATGTTTTGACCGCAAAAGAAAGGGGAAACAATAGTTAGGA
Source organism: Nicotiana undulata (assembly GCA_005239495.1). Classification (NCBI taxonomy): domain Eukaryota; kingdom Viridiplantae; phylum Streptophyta; class Magnoliopsida; order Solanales; family Solanaceae; genus Nicotiana; species Nicotiana undulata. The sequence continues at coordinate 98,908 of ML249111.1, forward strand.
ATTCAAGAAAGAGTACCTTGTAGTTCCCAAGAGTATCGTAGGGTTTCAAAAATTACTTTATCTAAGTAGGCTAAAACTATAAATATAAAAACTTTTAACGGGTTAACGGTTTATCCGATAAGAAAATTGAGTAATCCGTCCCCAAACCGTTAAGCCGTTAATTATAAAATCTCAATACATTTACCAACCGTTGCCCTGATAACCCAATACCAATAAGCCAATAAGCTATTTTGTCGGTTCGGTTAACGGTTACAACTTGGTTTTTAACAGCCCTACTATGAGCCCGTTTGGATTGGCTTAAAAATGACTTTTTACCAGAAATAACTTTTAAATCAAAAAATAATAAGTTGGGGTTGCCCAGCTTATTGCTTTTGGCTTGTTTTAAGCAGTTTTTAACTTATTTTAAGCACTTTTTAACTTTGAGAAATATTTTAAAAAAAAACTAAAAAGAGCTTAAAAGCTAATTTGACCAGCTTAAAAGCCAAACCAAATACCCTCTATATTTCATTAGTTATTGAAGCAGGTCTCTACTGCTCAAATCAGTTGTGAGTTATCTCATATTTTTTAGTCCGTCATTGCATCAAACTTAAAATTTAATCATTAATAAAATAACGATGTCGTGCGATAATTCCATATATTTTGACGTTATTTACCCTACTTGCTTGTTGTTTGGATGCTAATTTATGCGACAATTGTGCTTAATAGAGCTTATTTCATGTGTAGGAATGCTTGGACATGAATAGGAGAAAATTTGCATGAAATGGTACCTCGGGGCTACTAAATGGAGCATTAAAATTTCAGTGCTACAGACAGTGCCTTGCACCAAAAATCCAGTGCTATAGACAGTGCCTTGCGCCGAAAATTCAATGCTACAGACAGTGACTTGCGCCGAAAATTCAGTGCTACAGATAGTGTCTTGCGCCAAAATTTCAGTGCTGCAGGCAGTGCAAGGCGACATCAATGTCATCCGAAAAGAAGTTTAAGTCCTCATTAGTATTTGACATGTAAAATTTGGTCCTCACCCTATAAATACCCTAGAAGTTAGTTTTTGACGAGTTAGACATCATTAGGGATGCAAGAGACTACGGAATACTTTGGAAGCACAAAATCACACGAGTTTTTCTCTCCGCTTTCCTTAAATTTGTAGTTTAATGCTTCTAGATATTACTATGATTATTTATACAATTATCAGTAGCTAAACCCGTCATCTAGGGTTGATGGAACCAATTGTTGGATGAAGTCTTGATTGTGTTTTGATATAATTAAGTCGTTATTACTCTATAATTGTTCAACTATGTGTTTCTTGTGATTAATTGAAGGGCCCTTGATTAATCGTGTCTAGTTATCTTGTGTTGCTTGAGAAAGGACACTTGATTTAATTGTTGTTGAATAGCGCCGCTTTCGAGTAAGTTAAGAGATTAATTACTTGAGTTTAAAAGCAGGATTAGAGATAACGAAGCTTGGCGTGATATTTATGAGCTGTACAAATTGTCAACTAGAATAGTTCTAGAGAATACTTCTAGTAAACTATCGTAATTGATCGAGAGATAATTACGGTAAACAAGAACTAATCATCTTTAGAGAGTGTTACAGCGAGATTATAGATAACGTGTCAAGAATTAATCCGACAATTCGGAATCCCCCAATCGTAAACCCTCCTTTTATCCTTGAATTCAACTCCATTCTTGCTAGTTGATAGTTTTATTATCATTTCTCCTTAGTTAAGTAATTCATAAGTCAATTCTTAAATTCTGGAAGTTGTCTGATCTTATTATTAGAGATACCAAAAAGTTGTAACATATAGGTTAGTTCCCTCTGGGATTCGACTCCGTACTCTTGAACCGAATTAGTTTTGCAGCGATCGCTTAGTCCTTTATATAAGGCATAGTTGGGCGTGCGGTGTTATTCATTACAATTTTAAGAATTTCTAGGATTTTTTGTTTAGATCAATTTTCTGTGGTGCTAAAAATATTTCCACTGAAATTCTCACGTTCGAACTCTTCTGTGACTCAGGTGCATGCCTAGAAACTCCTTGAGAATTGGTGAACTTTTGGAAGGATTCTCAGATCCCGAGAAAGCATTCAGGACATTGAATCAGGCTAACAAGACGGGCAAACAACTGCAACAAAATGAACAACTCAAAAATTGAAATGGACGACTTCAAGAACGTCAACGGGACCATAGGAATAACCAAGTTGACCCAAACATCAGAGTGGTAGCACCTCTTGTGCGGGAAGGTGCTCTATATGATTGGGCGCAACCAGCTGCTGATAATATGGCCACCAATTGCAGTCCCTTCGATAAAAGCGGAGATATTTCAGATTACCAGCAACATGCTGCACTTGCTACAGAATAAAGGGTTGTTCTCCGTGTCGTACATCGAAGACCCACAACAACATCTGAAGAATTTTTTATCAATCTGTGTCACTCAAAGACAACCGAATGTGACTCCTGAAGCAATCAGATTATTACTGTTTCCATTATTAGTGACGGGGGAGGCTCAAACTTGTCTGAATTTGCTCCCAATAAACTCCATTGCGATGGGAACAACTAGTCAAGCAGTTCTTAAACAAGTTCTATCCACCCAACAAGACTGCGAGGCAAATTGATGAGATATTGCAATTCAGGAAGAAACCTAGTGAAACTTTGTAGGAAACCTGGGAGAGGTTTAAAGGCATGTCGGTGAAGTTTCCACACCATGGCATCCCGGATCAGAGAGAGATTCGATATGGGTTTGGCTGACGGTCTGAAGGCCAATGTAGATGCTTCAGCCGGGGGTGCATTCTTGAGAAAATCATTCACAAAGTGTAAGATTCTTCTTGACAAGATGGCTTAAAATTCAGGCTGGATGACGAGAGATACAACACTCACTCCAATAGTGCATTATGTTGCTCTTGACCCAATCAATACAAATGCAGAAAACATAGACACTCTCATGACCCAGATGAGCTTGTTGACAAAGAAAATAGATGAGATGGGTACGAAACAGGTGCACATTGTTTACACAACAAATGGAGGCCTATGCACTCCTTGCATAAATCGGTCATATGTTTGCTCGTGGAGTGGAGAGAATGATAACCAAGGCTTCAGAGAAGACATGAATTATGTCAATAATTTTGGGGGTCAGAGGCAAGGTGGACATCAATGGAGACCTCAAAATTAGCAGTACAGACCAACTCAGCAACAATACAATACCATTCCAGGGGGAGCACGACCCCAAGGCCAAATCGTGCCTTATCAAAGGCAACATGGCTACAATCAGCAACACCAACAACTGTTGGCTTACCAACCACCTCATCAACAACAGGTGACCAAACAGGACGACAGTAATATGATAGAAATCAAGGGCATGTTGCAATAAATCTTTGGGACAAATGAAAGGATGCAAGAAAAGTTAGCCGCACATGATTCAGCTATTAAAGGCATTGAAACTCAATTAGGCCAGTTGTCCGTGGCTTTGAACAATCAGCCACAAAGAACTTTTCCTGCAAACACAAACATCAATCCAAAGGAGCAGAACCCAAATCAGTTAATGGCAGTGAGTCTCAGGAATGGAAGGGATTTAGACAAAGAGCAAGAAGTTTCTCAATCTAGTAGAGACGCAGTGACATTAGAGATCGATGAGTCAACGGAGCTCACAGAGGTTGTAATTGAACATGCACAAGTTGACAAAGGCAAAGAGAAGGAAGTTGAACAACTCCCATAACAGGTAGTGGAAAAGACTCCTAATCAAGAAAAGACACCAAGAAGTGGGAAGAAGCTAATTCCTTCACCATTCCCTCAAAGGTTGGCAAAGCAAAAGAAAGATGATCAATACAGGAAATTCATGTGAATGCTCAGACAAATTCAATTGAATATTTCGCTGATGGATGCTTTGAGGGAAATACCAGGCTATGCAAAAATGATGAAGGATCTGCTGTCTCGAAAATTTGACTTCCAGGACCTGTCTACTGTAACTCTAACTCAAACTTGTAGTGCGGTAGTGACACGACTTATGGCTCACAAATTGTCTGATCCCGGTAGTTTCACTACCCCACGCACAATTGGAAGTTATGCTTTTGATAAAGCATTGTGTGACTTGGGAACCAATATCAACTTAATGCCTTTGGCAATCTACACAAAATTAGGAATTGGCAGAGCTAGACCGACCTCAATGTAGCTGCAACTAGCTGATCGCACAGTGAAAATATCACGCCCCAAAACCGAGGGAAGAGACCGGCGCCTAACCGGATGATCCCGGTCAAGCGGACCTGGTTTTCCTTCCCTACCCAACGCGTTGCCCCGGGTCTATAATATACATTGTTCCATATGAATTAGCCAATTTAAATTCAAAGTACGATTTACAACATAAGTTCATTTCCTCTTTTAACTTTCAGCATTTGGAAATCCAAAAACATATATAACACATACAACTTTTCCAATACGGACCACGATTTCGACCGAACACAGCTACTGCCCAAAATACATATATACAACCCACATAATATCTACGGAGCCTCTAAGAGTACTAGGAGTTTTACATAAACTTGCCGGAAATAAGGCCCTGGCTATACCTTTAATGGCACAACATATACAAAAGAAGACGGTATAGACTACACACGGCCCCGAGAGGAAGTGGGGCTCACCAGAACCGCTGAAGGGATTAAGAGAAGGCACCACTATCGGCGGACGGAGCTACCTGATATAGAACCACCAACATCCATATAAACGATGTAGCGCCCCCGGAAAAAGGGACGTTAGTACCATTGAATAGTACTAGTATGTATGAACAAACTTTACTCTAAGTAAAATCAAAGCAACGCACAGATAGAAGGCAGTCAAAGAAACCAAACAATTATTGCACAGAGATACAGAGAATCACAAATGAGATTTTCACAGTTCCTTACTTCAATTGTTCTCCTGTTGCGGCGCGCAACCCGATCCCACCTTACAATCATATTCCACCCTTATTCCTTCTGTTGCGGCGTGCAACCCGATCCCACCGTACAATCACATTCCACCCTTATTACTTCTCAACATATCATCCTTATTTCACCTGTTGCGGCGCGCAACCCGATCCCACCGGACAATCACATTTCTTAGCAACAACAACATCCCACAATCCAATCACAAGGCTTCATATCATCAAGAGTATAATTTCATACCAACCAAACAAACATGTGTTCACAATAGTCTTTACCAAACAGTAAGTCATGTACGGTATGCCATAATCATTTAGCTTAATAAAATCAGTCCATATTTACTTCCCATCATTTGTGGCAACATCAACCAACAATTCAATCACAAAGATTCTCATCATCAAGTACATTCATTTGTAACAACCAAATAACCATATGAAATCAAGGCCACAAAAATATTCACCAAACAGTGAGTCAAATGCGGGATGCCATCAACATATAGCTCAATTAGTTAAATCCACACTTCCTTTCCATTATTTACTACACAACATTTAGCACTTAGATACATTCAACAATTGGATTCGTTATCATTTCTTTCGTTTGGTAGCACAACCCTTCATACCGAGATGTTCAAGCACATAAAGAGTTTTGCACATGATAGAGTAAGCACAATGAATCACCCTTTTCACAATCTCACATAGCATGGTGGCATGAAAAATCAACTAGGAAAAATCAGAGAATAGAATCTTACGTATCAACACATTAGAACAATCAATTCATATATGCATAAGCCAGGAACTCATACCGAATTCTCAAACACCAACAAGGCGACTCTACGAAGGTTAAAGTTATCCATACATACCTCGAATCGAAATTCCCTTTAATTTCTATCACAATTCACCGAATCGTCTAGCACCGTCAATCTAGTTCACAATGCGACACATTTATCTTAGAATTAGGAATCTTGAATTCATTTGGGCATTTTATAAAACACTATGACCCCCCCCCCCAGGTTTCAAATCCCCCTTTTAATGAAAATTACTCCAACTTACTCCCCCTTTGCTAGATTGTTACAAGTCATGTACATGCATGCAAGATCTTAACTTTTATCTCAAGAACCAACCTAGGTATGTTTTATTCTTAACTAAACTCTGAGAATTTGGGGAAATAGGGTGAAGACTTACCTCTTGTGGTGAAGAAGACAACGACTACTCGAAGATTTCCAGGCCTGAGCAGAGGTGGTGGACTGATTTGATGAAGAAGAAGACTTTCTCTCACTAAACTCACTCTCCCTTCTCTCTATTTTAGTCAGATAGATGTTAAAAATGAAGGGGAGGGGTGTTTTATTACACTAGGGGTCGGGTTTTAAAATCAGAAATTAGAAGCCCCGAAGCAGAAAATGCGGTCAGGAATGCGATCGCATTCCTGCTATGCGGTCCGCATTCCCGTCGCATAAATGGCCCTCAGTTGGGCCAAAAAGGAAAGCAGGCTGCTCAGGTATGCGACCACTATGCGGTCTGCATACCTGTTATGCGATCACATAGTGCGTCGCATAACTCCCTCCGCAAGAATCAAGGTGCAAGAATGCGACAACTATGCGACCCGCATTCTCAAAATGTGATTGCATCTTGGGCCGCATAGCTGTCCTTGAAATGGACAGCAACTGTCCAGGTATGCGACCATTATGCGGTCCGCATACCTGATCTGCGATCGCATAGTGGATCGCAGATCCGCGAAATTTTGGGAAATTATATCTTTTAAGTCCCGGGGGTACTTTTTACTCAAAAAGGTCCGATTTTTTAAGAATTTCTACAGTTATAACAACACAGGGACCTATTCGGGCATTATTTTAGACATGAAATTTTATGGGTCTTTACATCCTCCCCACTTAAAATCATTCGTCCTCGAATGAGGATCGGGGAATCATTTGACAACGCAATAAGCTAACCCCCAATTTTCACTAACTCCGATATTCTCTGAAAATTTTGCCAAAGTTTTCTTTGTAATTAGGCCTATCTACCTATCAGAGAGCCCCCGAAACACATAATTCCACACATTCCCAACTATTCTAACAACTTGCACATAATTTGGTTACCTCATAAAATTGTATATTATTCAATTACTTCAACATGCTATACATAATTCAGTTAATGCCACAAACTTGCATATCATTCAACTATCACATGAGTTGCACATAATTTAACTATTCCACAATATACACAAAGGTGGCACAAAAATTGAGAAGTCACAATAGTAGGATAATTAGGGGAGTGAGGTGTTCTTGCACAAAATTTGACACAAAGGTGTAATTGCTTAGAGATGGCGGTTCTCACGACCGCTACTAGACTTATAGCCTGTTTGGCCAAGCTTTTGTTTGGGCCAAAAGTGCTTTTTTGGCCAAAAGCACTTTTGGCCAAAAATTGAGGTGTTCGCCAAGCTTTTGGAAGGAAAAAAGGTGCTTTTGAGGAGAAGCAGAAAAAAGTAGTTTCTCTCCAAAAGCACTTTTGAGAAAAATACACTTAGAAGCAGTTTTCAAAAGCTTGGCCACACACTAATTACTGCTTAAAAGTGCTTTTCAAATTAATTAGCCAAACACAAACTATTTCTCACCAAAAGCACTTTTCTTAAAAGTACTTTTGAGAAAAGCACTTCTCAAAATAAGCTGATTTTAGAAGCTTGGCCAAACGGGCTATTATTCAAACAGATGGGGATATTTCTCTTTCATTTCATTTTCCGCTTCCCACGTGGCTTCTTTGACTTGTTGACTTCGCCATAACACTTTAACAGAAGCAATCTCTTTGTTTCTCAATCTACGGACTTGCCTATCAAGGATAGCAACCGGAACCTCTTCATATGACAATCCTTCATTAATTTCATCAGTCCCAACCGACATAATTGCGGATGGATCCCCAATCACCTTCTTCAACATGGACACGTGAAACACTGGATGCACCAATGACATTTCAGGGGGAAACTCCAGCCTATACGCTACCTGCCCTATCCTTTGAGCGATCCGATATGTCCCGACATACCTTGGGCTCAATTTCCCTTTCTTCCCAAACCGCATTACTCCCTTCATGGGAGACACCTTCAAGAATACCCAATCATCTACTTGAAACTCCAAATCTCTACGGCGAACGTCCGCATAGGATTTCTGACGACTCTAAGCAGTTTTCATCCTCTCCTGAATGACTCTAACTTTTTCCATATCTTGGTGCACAAGATCCGGTCCTAGCAGTTCCGCCTCACCAACCTCGAACCATCCAATCGGAGACCTACACCTCCTTCCGTATAATGCCTCAACTGGGGCCATCTGAATACTAGCATGGAAACTGTTATTGTAAGCAAATTCTATAAGGGGCAAATGATCATCCCAGCTACCCTTGAAATCTAATACACAAGCCCGCAACATGTCTTCAAGCGTCTGAATAGTTCGCTCTTCTTGACCGTCCGTCTGTGGGTGGAAAGTTGTGCTGAGATTTACCTGAGTACCCAAACCTTGCTAAAATTTCCTCCAAAAGTTAGCTGTGAACTGGGCCCCTCGATCCGAGATAATAGAAATTGGAGTGCCATGGATTCTGGCTATTTCTTTGATATACAACTGAGCGTATTGTTCTGCAGTATCGGTGGACTTGACTGGCAAAAATGTGTTGACTTCGTGAGTCTATCCACTATTACCCAAATTGAGTCGAACTTGCGCTGAGTGCGGGGTAATCCTACCACGAATTCCATATTGATCATCTCCCACTTCCACATCGGCATTTCCATAAGCTGCGTCAATCCACCGGGCCTCTGATGCTCGGCATTCACTTGCTGACAATTCGGACACCTAGCCACAAAGTCCGCCACACACCTCTTCATACCATTCCACCAGAAAACCTCCTTGAGATCGCGATACATTTTTGTAGAACCTGGGTGTACACAATACCTAGAATTGTGAGCCTCTGCCATCACCCTTTCCCGAAGACCATCCACATCCGAAACACATAGCCTCCCTTGGCACCGCAAAACACCATCATCATTGCCGAGCGAGAATGTTGTAGCCTTGTGATTCAGAACTGCCTCTCCCAACTGTACCAATGCTGGATCCTTGAATTGCTTTTCATTGACTTCCGCTACAAGCAAATATTCTGCTCCATTACGCACCACGACACTCCCTTCGCTTGAGTTCGAAAGACAGACCCCCAGACTGGCCAACTGATAAACCTCCCGAGCCAAAGGCCTTCGACCTGCTCCCAAATGAGCCAATCTATCCATGGATTTCCGACTAAGAGCAACGGCTACCACATTCGCCTTTCCTGGATGGTACAAAATATTCATATCATAATCCTTGAGCAATTCTAACCACCTCCGCGGCCTTAAGTACAACTCCTTCTGTTTGAATAAATACTGAAGACTCTTGTGGTCTGTGAACACGTCCACATGGACCCCATAAAGATAATGCCGCCAGATCTTCAATGCAAACACAGCCGTCACGAGCTCCAAATCATGCGTTGGGTAATTCTTCTCGTGATTTTTGAGCTGCCTAGAAACATACGCTATTACCTTACCACATTGCATCAATACACACCCCAAACCAACCCTTGAAGCATCACAATATACCACAAACCCTTCTGAACCTTCCGGCAAGGTCAACACTGGTGCCGAAGTCAATCTTGATTTCAATTCCTGAAAACTCTCTTCACAAGCATCGGACCACTGGAACTTAATCGCTTTATGCGTCAGCTTAGTCAACGGGGAGGCGAGAGTACAGAATCCCTCCGCAAACCTTCGATAATATCCAGCTAAACCCAAGAAACTGCGAATCTCTGTCGGTGTCGTTGGTCTAGGCCAATCCTTTACCGCTGCAATCTTTTGGGGATCAACCCGAATCCCTTCCCTAGAAACAACATGGATCAAAAAGGTGACTTATTCTAGCCAAAACTCACATTTTGAAAACTTTGCATACAACTGGTGCTGATGAAGAGTCTGCAGAACTGCCCTGAGGTGATTAGCATGATCTTCCTGACTTCGCGAATAAACAAGGATATCATCAATGAAGACTATCACAAAAGAGTCAAGAAACGGCTTGAAAACTCGATTTATAAGATCCATAAAAGCTGATGGGGTGTTGGTGAGCCCAAAGGACATTACCAAAAAGTCAAAGTGCCCATAACGAGTCCTGAAGGCGGTCTTAGGGATATCCCGCTCCCTGATCTTCAACTGGTGATACCCAAACCGTAAATCAATCTTTGAGAAGAACCTAGAACCTTGCAATTGATCGAAAAAATCATTTATCTGAGGCAATGGATATTTGTTTTTGATGGTGACCTTGTTGAGCTGCCGATAATCAATACACATCCGAAGCGATCCATCCTTCTTTCTGACATAAAGAACCGGTGCGCCCCAAGGCGACACATTTGGCCTAATGAAACCCTTTTCTAATAGATCTTTCAATTGCTCCTTTAACTCTCTTAATTCCGCAGACGCCATTTTGTAGGGTGGAATAGATATTGGATGCGTATCTGGCAATACATCAATCCCGAATCGATCTCTCTATTTGGTGGAACCCCAGGAAGCTCATCCGGAAATACTTCAAGAAATTCATTCACAACAGGCACAGACTCGGGAGCAGGCACCTCTGAAGTGGTGTCCGCAACCCGGACCAAATGATAGATGCACCCCTTCCTGATCATCTTGGAGGCCTTAAGATAGGAAATAAACCTACCCCCTGGCACAACATCATTCCCTTTCCATTCAATAACTGGTTCATTAGGAAACTCGAGCCTCATAATTCATGTTCGGCAGTCGAGTTTAGCAAAGCACGAGTAGAGCCAATTCATCCCCATGATAACATCAAAATCTATCATTCCTAGCTCAATCAGATTGTCCGTGGTATCTCGACCACACACCGTGACAACACAATTCCTATAGACTCGCGCGGCCGTAATAGAATCACCAACCGGAGTTGATACTGAGAACGGCTCATGAAGCTGTTCGGGTTCTATCCCAAAACTCGAAGCAATAAATGGAGTAACATATGACAATGAAGATCCGGGATCAATAAGAGCATAAACATCATGTGCATGAACAGTCAGAATACCTGTGACAACATCTGGAGAAGCCTCAGCACTCTGGCGACCACTCAAAGTATAGAACCGATTGGGTCCCCCTTGACCCCATGCTCTACCCCTAGCTGCACCGCGCCCTGCTGGTGCTAGAGGGCGTGCTAAAGATGTAGCGGCTGCTGAACTGGGTGGCTGAGCAGTACCCCTACTCGTGCCCTGGCTGGGTGCACGACAGTCTCGCTGAACATGGCCCCTTACTCCGCATCTATAGCATACCGGGATATCCAAGTAATAAGGCTCAGAATGAAACTTACCACACTTAGGGCATGTGACCCTCCGCTGCTGCTGGAACCTCCCACCTGAACGACCCGACTGATGGAACCTCCTACTATCTGAACCGGGCCCCAAGCGACCTCCCTGCTGATAACTGTGCCCTGATGGCGGTGCACTGGCTGAGGACTGAGCATAGGACTGTGATGGCCCTGATTACCCTCTCCCAAGGGCTGATCTCACACCTCCAACTGAACTCCCAGGGTTTCCCGTTGACCGGGCCCTACTACTACTCCCTCTCTCCATTCTTATCTTCAATTTTCGAGCCTCCGTAGCCTGGGAGAATCCCACAATCTTCCCATAGATCATATCTGAGTGCAAAGCAGCTGTAGCATCCTCATTGATAACCAAGGGACCAAGGCCCTGAACAAACCGACAAACTCTGGCCTCCATCGTCGACATCAGGTGGATAGCATACTTGGACAAGCGCACGAACTCCATATGATACTCCCACACACTCATGTTGCCCTGCTTAAGGACCTCAAACTCTGCAGCACGGGCTGCTTTAGTCTCGGCAGGCAAGAAATGATCCATAAAAGCATCTACAAACTCATCCCACCTCGTCGGAGGGCTCCCCTCTCCACGGGAACTCTCCCACATCTCGAACCATGAATATGCCGCTCCTTCAAATGATAGGAAGCTAACTCAACTCCCTCTATCTCAGTAGCCCTCATAACTCGAAGGGTTTTGTACATCTCATCTATAAACTCCTGAGGATCGGCCTCTGAACCGGTGCCTGTGAACTCTGGAGGGGCTAACCGAAGAAACTGGTTGACTCTGGAACCTGAAAAGTCCCCTTGCTCACTCGAGGGTGCGGGGGTAATATTTGATCTCTGGGCTTGAGAGGCCACCAACTGCGTCAACATCTGAATAGCTCCCCTGATGTCCCCATCAGAAATACCGAAACCCGAAGTTGGGGCTAGAGGTGGATCAGGACTATCAGTGGGAGGGATCATAGCACCCTCCGCTGGAGCAGGAACTGGAACAGTCTGGCCAGGAACGGAGGAGTCAGGCCGATTCATGGTCGGGGAATTGTCCTCACCCGCACCATCAGATTGAGAATTCATGGCCACACTTAGGGTGGCATTGGCCTCTAGGCCGATTCGAGCTCTCTTCTTGGGCACCTTTTACTGAAAATTGGAACATCGCACGAGTCAGAGATAGACAACCTCACCTTTCACCACATCGCACGATATAGAATAGCAATAAAAGGGTACTTTCCTAAATGTCCATGCAGGCCCCTAATTATAGATGTGGTCGACAACACACCGCTAAGAAGGGCTCTACTAGACACGACTCCGAGACATCCTAGGAAACTTTTAAAACCTTAGGCTCTGATACCAAGTTTGTCACGCCCCAAAACCGAGGGACGAGACCAGAGCCTAACCGGATGATCCCGGTCAAGCGGACTTGGTTTGCCTTTCCTACCCAACGCGTTGCCCCGGGTCTATAATATACATTGTTCCATATGAATTAGCCAATTTAAATTCAAAGTACGATTTACAACATAAGTTTATTTCCTCTTTTAACTTTCAGCATTTGATAATCCAAAAACATATATAACACATACAACTTTTCCAATACGGACCACGATTTCGACCGAACACAGCTACTGCCCAAAATACATATATACAACCCACATAATGTCTACGAAGCCTCTAAGAGTACTAGGAGTTTTACATAAACTTGTCGACAACAAGGCCCCGATTATACCTTTAATGACACAACATATACAAAAGAAGACGGTATAGACTACACACGACCCCGAGAGGAAGTGGAGCTCACTAGAACTGCCGAAGGGATGAAGAGAAGGCACCACTATCGACGGACGGAGCTACCTGCTATAGAACCACCTACATACATATAAAAGATGTAGCGCCCTAGCAAAATGGACGTTAGTACCATTGAATAGTATTAGTATGTATGAACAAACTCTACTCTAAGTAAAATCAAAGCAACGCACAGATAGAAGGCAGTCAAAGAAACCAAACAATTATTGCACAGAGATACAGAGAATCACAAATGAGAGTTTCACAGTTCCTTACTTCAATTGTTCTCCTGTTGCGGCGCGCAACCCGATCCCACCTTAAAATCATATTCCACCCTTATTCCTTCTGTTGCGGCGTGCAACCCGATCCTACCGTACAACACATTCCACCCTTATTACTTCTCATCATTCCACCCTTATTTCTTCTGTTGCGGCGTGCAACCCGATCCCACCTTACAATCACATTCCACCCTTATTACTTCTCAACATATCATCCTTATTTCACCTGTTGCGGCGCGCAACCCGATCCCACCGGACAATCAAATTTCTTAGCAACAACAACATCCCACAATCCAATCACAAGGCTTCATATCATCAAGAGTATAATTTCATACCAACCAAACAAACATGTGTTCACAATAGTCTTTACCAAACAGTAAGTCATGTACGGTATGCCATAATCATTTAGCTTAATAAAATCAGTCCACATTTACTTCCCATCATTTGTGGCAACATCAACCAACAATTCAATCACAAAGATTCTCATCATCAAGTACATTCATTTGTAACAACCAAATAACCATATGAAATCAAGGCCACAGAAATCTTCACCAAACATTGAGTCAAATGCGGGATGCCATCAACATATAGCTCAATTAGTTAAATCCACACTTCATTTCCATTATTTACTACACAACATTTAGCACTTAGATACATTCAACAATTGGATTCGTTATCATTTCTTTCGTTTGGTAGCACAACCCTTCATACCGAGATGTTCAAGCACATAACAAGTTTTGCACATGATAGAGTAAGCACAAGGAATCACCCTTTTCACAATCTCACATAGCATGGTGGCATGGAAAATCAATTAACAAATCAGAGAATAAAATATTACATCTCAACACATTAGAACAATCAATTCACATATGCATAAGTCAGGAACTCATATCGAATGCTAAGACACCAACAAGGCGACTCTACGAAGGTTAAAGTTAGCCATACATACCTCGAATCGGCATTCCCTTTAATTTCTATCACAATTCACCGAACCGTCTAGCACCGTCAATCTAGTTCACAATGCGACACATTTATCTTAGAATTAGGAATCTTGAATTCATTTGGGCATTTTATCAAACACTATGACCCCTCCATCAGGTTTCAAATCCCCTTTTTAATGAAAATTACTCCAACTTACTCCCCTTTTGCTAGATTGTTACAAGTCATGTACATGCATGCAAGGTCTTAGATTTTATCTCAGGAACCAACCTAGGTATGTTTTATTCTTAACTAAACTCTGAGAATTTGGGGAAATAGGGTGAAGACTTACCTCTTGTGGTGAAAAAGACAACGACTACTCGAAGATGTCCAGGCCTGAGCACAGGTGGTGGACTGATTTGATGAAGAAGAAGACTTTCTCTCACTAAACTCACTCTCCCTTCTCTCTATTTTAGTCAGATAGATGTTAAAAATGAAGGGGATGGGTGTTTTATTACACTAGGGATCGGGTTTTAAAATTAGAAATTAGAAGCCCCGAAGCAGGAAATGCGGTCAGGAATGCGATCGCATTCCTGCTATGCGGTCCGCATTCTCGTCGTATAAATGGCCCTCAGCTGGGCCAAAAAGGAAAGCAGGTTGCCGAGGTATGCGACCACTATGCGGTCAGTATACCTATTATGCGATCGCATAGTGCATCGCATAACTCCCTCCACAAGAATCAAGGTGCAATAATGCGACAACTATGCGGCCCGCATTCTCAAAATGTGATCGCATCTTGGGTCGCATAGTTGTCCTTGAAATGGACAGCAACTGTCCAGGTATGTGACCACTATGCGGTCCGTATACCTGATTTGCGATAGCATAGTGGATCGCAGATTCGCGAAATTCTGGGAAATTATATCTTTTATGTCCCGGGGGTACTTTTTACTCAAAAAGGTTCGTTTTTTAAGAATTTCTACAGTTATAGCAACACAGGGTTCTATTCGGGCATTATTTTAGACATGAAATTTTACGGGTCTTTATAGAAAAGGCCAATAAGAATTCTGGATGATGTGCTCGTCCAAGTGGGGAAGTTTGTAATTCCTACCAATACGTTATTCTTGACTATCAAGTTGACGAAGAAATACCAATAATTTTGGCGAGGCCGTTCTTAGCCACTGGGAGAGCCTTGATCGATTATGAGACTGAAGAGTTAAAAATGAGGTTGAATAATAAAGAAATAATATTCAATTTTCAACAATCAATGAGGAGGCCCAACGAATTGCAAAATATTCGCTAGTGGAGGCGGTTGATGTAATACTACAAGAGGAGGATGAGACCCTTAATTCCAGAGACCTGTTAGAAGCTTGCTTGATGAATTTGGAATATGTGGATGGTGAAGAGTTGGCAGGGTGGGTCATGGCTCTCGAAGGTCAAGGGTTCTGGAAAAAGGAACCCTAGTTCAAAACACTACACTTAGAAGAAAGAGAAACACCACCTACGAAGCCGTCAATAGAGGAGCCAGCATAGTTGGACCTGAAACCGCTTCCAACTCACCTCAGGTATGCTTTCTTAGGTCCTAACTCTACTTTACCTATTATTATCTCATCCGATTTGTTAGTTGTGCAGGTAGAAAAACTCCTACAAGTGCTACAGGAACGTAAGACTGCTATTGGTTGGACCATGGCAGATATAAAGGGTATCATCCCGGCCTTTTGCATGCACAAGATTCCTTGGAAGAGGGCCACAAACCTTCCAAGGAACATCAAAGAAGGTTGAACCCGAACATGAAGGAAGTAGTGAAGAAGGAAGTGATTAAGTGGCTGGATGTGGGCATCATTTTTCCGATCTCGGATAGCATCTGGGTAAGCCCAGTCCAATTTGTTCCAAAGAAAGGTGGTATGACTGTTAAACAAAATGAGAATAATGACTTGATCTCGACTCGTACAGTCAGGGGTTGGCGAATTTTCATGGATTACAGAAAACTGAGGCCACCCGGAAGGACCACTTTCCCATGCCATTCATTGACCAAATGTGGGATAGATTGGCTGGGAGATCTTACTTATGCTTTTTGGATGGATATTCGGGTACAATTAGATCATAATATCCCCTAAGGATAGAGAGAAAACGTCATTTACTTGTCCGTATGGCGTCTTTTCCTTTCGTAGAATGTCGTTTGACCTATGCAATGCACCGACCACCTTTCAGAGGTGTATGTTAGCCATTTTCACTAATATAGTTGAAGATATTATGGAAGTCTTTATGGATGATTTCTCAGTGGTGGGGAATTCGTTCGAAGACTGACTTCACAATTTGAGAAGAGTGTTGAAAAGGTGTGTGGAGACAAATCTGGTGCTGAACTGGGAGAAGTACCATTTTATGGTATAAGAAGGTATAGTTTTGGCACATCGAGTGTCAAGTAAGGATATTGAGGTCAACCATGCTAAGGTTGACGTGATTGAGAAGTTGCCACCGCCCACTTCGGTCAAGGAAGTAAGAAGTTTCCTTGGGCACGCCGGTTTCTACAAGCGATTTATAAAGGATTTCTCTAAAATTGCTAACCCCTTATGTAAACTTCTTGAAAAGGATCACCCTTTTGTGTTTTCTGATGACTGCATGTTAGTATTTGAGGAGCTGAAGAAGAGACTGGTGATTGCAATAATCGTTGCACCCGACAGGGAGCAACCGTTTGAGCTCATGTGTGATGCGAGTGACTATGTTATAGGAGCAGTTCTGGGGCAGCGAAAGGACAAAATGGTGAACCCAATTTACTATGCAAGTAGAACGCTAAGAGGTGCACAACTCAATTATACCGTGATTGAGAAAGAGATGCTGGTTGTGGTGTTTGTATTCGACAAATTCAGGTCTTATTTGATTGGTTCAAAAGTAATTGTTTATACCGACCATGCAACACTTAGGTACTTGATAGCAAAGAATGAGTCAAAGACACGCTTGATCCGTTGGGTTCTTTTGCTACAAGAATTCGATTTGGAGATCCACGATAGGAAAGGGAAAGAGAACCAAGTGGCAGACCACCTTCCAAGGTTGGAGGCACCTGAAAAGAAAGCAGAGGTTGAAGATATAAATGAGATATTTTTGGATGAATAATTACTAGCAGTGGAAATAGAGGAGACGCCATGGTATGCTGATATTGCTAATTATTTGGCAAGCAATATTGTACATTATGAACTCTCTTCAATTCAAAAGAAAAATTTCTTTCGCGATTGCCGATTTTATTACTTGATGGACCTTTACTTTTTAAAATATGTGTGGATAACATGATCCGGGGGTGTATCCTGAGAAGATCAAACTTCGATTTTGTAGGCTTGTCATGCTTCACCATATGGTGGGCACTTTGGAGGAATTCGGACAGCGGCGAAGGTGTTGGAGTCGGGTTTTTATTGGTCGACTTTATTCAAGGATGCCCATGCTCAGGTGAAAAGTTGTGATGAGTGCCAAAGTACAGGCAACATATCTCGTTGTCACGAGATGCAGATAATTACAATTCAAGAGTTGAAAGCGTTTGACGTATGGGGAATTGATTTTATGGGACCATTCGTCAGCCGTATGGTAACAGGTACATATTGGTAGCGGTTGACTATGTCTCCAAATGGGTTGAAGCGGTGGCTCTTCCAACAAATGATGCTAATGGAGTGATAGGATTTCTAAGAAAAAATATTTTCACACGGTTTGGCACTCCGAGAGCTATAATCAGTGATGGTGGAACCCATTTTTGCAATAGAGAGTTCGCAAAGCTTTTAAAAAAGTATGGAGTTCGCCATAAGGTTTCCATACCTTACCACCCGCAAACAAGCGGGCAGGTGAAGTGTCCAACATGGAAATCAAAAGTGTCCTGACCAAGACGGTGAATGCGACTCGGAATGATTGGGAAAAGAAGTCGGATGATGCATTATGGGCTTACCACACATCATTTAAAACTCCATTTGGTATGTCTCCGTACAAGTTGGTGTTTGGAAAATCATGCTATCTTCCGGTGGAGCTGGAGCATAAAGCTTTATGAGCGTTGCGGCAGTTGAATTTGGATATGGAAACAAAGTCACAAGTAGAGTTACAGTGTTACATGAACTCGAGAAATTCCAGTTCCAAGCATTCGAAAGTACAAGATTGTACAAAGAAAGGATGAAGATGATGCATGATAAGCACATTTTAGATAGGAACTTCAAACCCAGAGATCTAGTGTTGTTATACAACTTGAGACTAAGATTATTTTTGGGTAACCTGAAATCGAAATGGTCAGGACCATTTAGAGTTGTGCAGGTGTTCCCAAGTGGAGCGGTATAGATTGAGTTTGAAATGGGGCGAATAGGTTTAAAGTGAATGGGCAATGGTTGAAGAAAAAGAGGAGAAAGATGTGATGTACTTGGAAGAACCGTAATATGTGAGCGAAGTGTAATCCTAAAAGCCTGCGTCGTGTCGCGACGTTAAATCAGGCGCTTCCTGGGAGGCAACACATGGTCGTGTTGTATTCGTCATGCCATGACGTTAACTAAGGCGCTCATTGGGAGGTAACCCAATTCATAGTGTAGAGTTAGTTTAGTTTTTGTTTTTGTTTAATATTGAGGCGAACTAACAAGTGAGTTTGGTGTGAATTCGAAGTGTTTTGATAGGTTGTGGAGCTACGTGGAAGGAAGATGTGCTCGGGTGTCCTAAACAAGCTAAAAGGTTGCAAAACGAACAAGAAAACCTCGAGTCATCACGAGGCGAAGTCCAAATGATAAATTTTAAACGCCTCACGTTACCTAGCGAGGCAGTGGAATTATAACGCCCCAGAATCCGCCCCGCGCTGAAGTTTCAGCGCCCCTTATGGCCCCTCGCATCAGGTCTTCATCGCCTCCCACACCGCCTCGCGTTGGCTAACATGGTGTCCTCATCGCACCTAATGGCGCCTCGCGTCAGCCCCTTGCCGCTACCCACACTGCCTCACGCCAAGACCTTGTCGCTGCCCACACCGCCTCGCGCCAAGCTCATGTAAGTACTTTAACTCTTTTATATTTTCTGTGTTAAACCCCCCCTAAACCAATTTAAATAATAAACACACACCCCACTAGACCATCCCCTCTAAAACCCTTCAATACCTATTCCTTCTTACCAACCCGACTGTACCGTCTCCTCCTACAACACACATACGCACTACCAAAATTCCACCCCATTGCCTCGACGCACTCCCTCAAGCAACCCAAGTATGATTTTGTTTTCTTTCTCACTCTTATATGCTCTTGTTGTTTCTTGTTAACTCTAGTTTGTGGGTAATATGTTTTACAAGGTGCAACAATGGTGTAATTGTGATTGTTGTAACAAGTGTTTAACACTCGATTCCCAAGTCAATTTGGGAGGGTGGAGAAATCCTTCACTCACAAAGAAACTCACACACAAATAATGCATACAAGATGTTCGATAAATTGCCTCATTGGCGATTTTAGTCCCAATTAGAGCTCGAGTCTCTGGGATTGAGTGTATTGTGTTAGGTGAGCATGATTATATATAAGTATGGGGTGAATCTACGGAGTTGGGGTGGATTGATAAAGTGTGTTTGCAATGACATACGAGCTATATGTAGTGCCGAAATTTCGATGCTAATACAGTTACTTGATGAAAGCGAAGTCTGAGTAGCCTATGGTTTAAAGTGCTTAGCATATCTTAGAGCTTTAAGTGTGGGGTCACTCCGGCCTATTTTTGTGATAGTTGTTGTTTCCTTGCATTGACAATTGGTATGGTTGACAGGTACGTGCAATATGGGTCGTCCAACAGCTAGTTCTAAGGCACCAGCTAAGGCCAAGGCACCACCAAAGGCTAAGGCTACCTCGTCAAACCCACCGCCAAAGAAAAGGACCAGAGTTGAGGCTACATATGGTAGTCACAGTGTTAAATTAAAGCAACTGGCTTCTGATTCTACCTAGGAAAAACCTCAAGTGAGGGTGACTCGTGAATATGGCATCAAGTGTGTGCCCCCATCTGGGAGAGCATTTTATAGGAAGTTCGCCTAACTCATATCTCCTTGGATTTGCTGTTGATGAGTACAAATTGAAGTCCCGTTATCCCCAGATTTGGGAAAAAGTACATAAACTAGGATTGGGTTTTGTATTTAAAAATCCGGGAGAAGCAAACTTTAGCTTAGTGCGCGAATTCTATGCCGGGTGGAACATCGAAGATAAGGAGAAATTGGTACCTATTTGTGGGAGGTTGATTGATATTTCGGCGACTGCATTATGTAGATTTTTGGATGCCCCTAATGTCCCATGTAGTCCGTTGAGTGACTTTATTGATCGGCCTACTTACGAAGATATAAGGCACACTGTGTGGTGTTCATTTGAATGCGGTGTGGACAAGGGACAAGAGATACAACACCCGTACTTCTTTGCGTAAAGTGAAGCTTACGCAAATTGCTAAAGTATGGTTGCGCTTGGTGAATGCGAGACTACTTCCTTGTGAGTATGATTCTGTTATTATTCGAGAAAGAGTATGTCTAGTGTATTTCTTGATGAAAGGGTGGCCAGTGAATATGGGCCAATTGATACGTAGTCAGATGGCACAATCTAGAAAGGGAAAGTTTAATAGGATATTCTTTGTGAATCTGCTTACACTATGCTTGCGTAAAGAGCAGGTAGATGAGGAGCCCCAGTTTGACTTGTTGCTTCCACCCACATATCGATCTACCGACATTACTATTATCTGTGGCCAGATGAGGAAGATGGTATGACATTGACTACAGCGGAGCGTTAGGCTCGCGAAAGCGTCTTGGCTCACTTGTATGGAATGATGGATTTGCAGTTGAGGATTGGGGGTAGGCCTGCTACCTCAGAGGAGAGGACTAAGTTGATTGAGCGGTTCTCGCTCAACCTACCGGTGCACTGATTGGTTTGTTTAGCTGCAGATCAGGGGGTGCCACCAGAAATAGATATCAACACTCCAGGGCATTCGATACAGGGTGACGAGGAGCAGGTTGATCCCGCAGTTGATGCCACTGGTGAGGATCTGGTGATGATGTTGATGATTGGGAGGAGACTGATCGGGTTGTCTTCAATGAGGGCCATCGTCTCGAGGATTGATCAGGGAGTTCTTATCCACCCTCATTACTTTTATTATGAATTGGGGACACTGCATGAAGTGTGGGGTGGGTAACTCTCATTGTACATAGTAGGAATAGATTAGTAACCATATTAGCTTCTTATATTTTTAATTTCTAGCTTCTTATTTTCTTTATTGTTAGCTTCTTGTTTTATTATTTAAGGATACCCTAGAATAGTATTAAGTAGTGCAGTAGTTTTTATTTTTTAGTCTTTTTGGTCCTTTTGTTTTATTTAAAAAAAACAGAAAAAACAGAAAAACAGAAAAAATAAATTTAAAAATGGACTTTTCCCGATGATGGATCTTCTGGACAGTTTTCTTGAGGGATTAAAGTCAAAAAAAAAATTAGAAAATGGAAAAATACAAAACATGTCTTTTATTTTTCTTAGGTAGTAATAATCCCCCGTGGTTTTTCTTAGTGCCTCAGTTCTTTTCCATGGGACATAACTTGAACTAGGTAGTAGATATAAATTTTTTTTTACTTTTAGAGTAGTATGTAGGAAATAAAGGAGAAGAACTTATGCGATTTGCACCTTTTGACTTGTTTGATGGTTTCATACTTAGGTTCTGGCATGTGTTTCACCTTCCCTTAGATTTTAGGTATATGATGATGCATTGGTAAAAGATGAATAGCATGTGGTATAACTCATATGTCTCGGTTGCTTGACTTGTGTTCACTTTGTGCTTTATGCTTAATATATCTCTTGGCTTTGTGAATACTTGTTTGATTGAGAGTCGGAATGAGACCGTCCTTAGTGAGTCATGTGTCATGTATGAAGTGAGTTTCTGTATGGTCCATGTTATTGCATTTGAGTCTAGAACTTGTCCCGAATGTGAATTGAAGCGAAATCTTAGGTGTTGCTCGGTTTGAAAAGTGATGTTAGGCTTCCTTTGATCTTTTTGAGTTTTGTTCCCTATCACAAATAAATTCATCTCTAGTTACCCTTTTGAGCCTATAAGCCTTTCTTTTGGCACCCGCATTATAAGCCGATCCCCCTTTTGTTCTTAATTGAATCATTTTGATCCTTATACCTCTTAAAGCACTTGAATTGTAAAGAGAGATCTAGAAAGAAGTAATGAGAAAACTTCGGATAACTTTTGAGTGAAACCAATAGAAGGAAGAAATGTGCACTTATAGTTTAATAAAAACTCCACTAGCGGCAAAGCAAAAAATACAAAAAAAAAAAAGAGACAGGAAGAAGAAAGAGAAGAATAATTAAATAAATAAAGGTTTCTTGTTTTTGCTAGTGTATGTGACATGAAGTAGTGTGTGAAGAAGAAGGAAGAATATTTTGAGGTGAACTATCTTGTGATGATTGAAGTGGATTAAAGGAATTGCCTTAAATATTGAATATGTGATGTGTTAAAGTGCTTAGATGGGTTAGCCACTATATCCCAAATATATCATACCCGTTCCTTAGCCCACATTACAACCATAACAAGTCCTAGTTGATTTCAGACCGAGCGGGCCTACATTAGTAGAGAGTGAATGATTTTTTTCTTCATATGTGTGAGTCCTTAAACTATATTCGATCATGTGATTTGGATGTGTAGACTTCTTACTTTTTGTTTTATTGTGAGGGCACATGGTTTCACCAAGGATAGGTAACTTTATTAGACCTCTCTGTTAGATTAAGTATTCAAGCCTCGGGTGCATTGTGACATTCAGTTAATATTCGAGGCTAGGATTGTTATAATCATGTTGTTCCTATTTTGGATGGTTGAAATTGAGCATAAATATGGGAAGTGTATTTTGACAGCATATGCTAGAGCTTAATTTTTGCTATCAACCATGGTCATAGGTGTAATGTGTTGTAAATGTGTGGCTTGTTGGGTCCATGATGAGGAAGTTTTTAGTTGGTTGACTCGAGGGCGAGCAATATTTAAGTGTGGGGTGTTGATGTCGTGCAATAATTCCATATATTTTGACGTTATTTACCCTACTTGCTTGTTGTTTGGATGCTAATTTGTATGACAATTGCACTTAATAGAGCTTATTTCATGTGTAGGAATGTTTGGGCATGAATAGGAGAAAATTTGCATGAAATTGTACCCAGGGCTACAAAATGGAGCATTAAAAGAACACGTGCAACGCAACGAGATTTCAGTGCTACAGACAGTGCCTTGCACCAAAAATTCAATGCTACAGACAGTGCCTTGGGCCGAAATTTCAGTGCTACAGACAGTGCCTTGCGCCGAAATTTCAGTGCTACAGACAGTGCCTTGCGCCGAAATTTCAGTGCTACAGGCAGTGCAAGGCGCCATCAATGTCATCCAAAAAGAAGTTTAAGTCCTCATTAGTATTTGACATGTAAAATTCGGTCCTCCCCCTATAAATACCCTAGAAGTTAGTTTTTGAAGGGTTAGACATCATTAGAGAGGCAAGAGGCTATGGAATACGTTGGAAGCACAAAATCACTCGAGTTTTTCTCTCCACTTTCCTTAAATCTGCAGTTGAATGCTTCTAGATATTACTATGATTATTTATACAGTTATGAGTAGCTAAACCCGTCATCTAGGGTTGATGGAATCAATTGTTGGATGAAGTCTTGATTGTGTTTTGATATAATTGAGACGTTATTACTCTATAATTGTTCAACTATGTGTTTCTTGTGATTAATTAAAGGGCCCTTGATTAATCGTATCTAGTTATCTTGTGTTGCTTGAGAAAGAACACTTGATTCGATTGTTGTCGAACAACGCCACTTTCGAGTAAGTTAAGAGATTAATTACTTGAGTTTAAAAGTGGGATTAGAGATAACGAAGCTTTGGCGTGATACTTATGAGTTGTACAAATTGTCAACTAGAGTAGTTCGAGAGAATACTTCTAGTAAATTATCGTAATTGATCGAGAGATAATTACGGTAAACAAGAACTCATCATCTTTAGAGAGTGTTACAGCGAGATTATAGCTAACGTAACGTGTCAGGAATTAAGGGGAACTCGTAAACCCTAGATCCTTTTATCCTTGAATTCAACTCCATTCTTGTTAATTGATAGTTTTATTATCATTTCTCCTTAGTTAAGTCATTTATGTTAATTCATAAATCAATTCTTAAATTCTGAAAGTTGTCTGAGCTTATCATTAGCGATATTAAAAAGTTGCAACAAATATGTTAGTTTCATGTGGGATTTGACTCCGGACTCTTAAACCGAATTATTTTTGCAGTGACCGCTTAGTCCTTTTTATAAGGCATAGTTGAGCGTGATCAGATAATCACAAGTAAATCTCTAATTTTTGTGATAAACACTAATTGCTAATCAATTATAAATGGTAACTAATCTGCTAACTATATGCTAAACTACACCGATAATGTAAAAATTATATATAACATAAATCCTTGCTAATGTTCAATCACCACCCAAGTATTTGTTATTGACACTTAGAAGAAACTGGACAAGTAGGGTACAAAGCAGCTTGTCAATCTTAAACCCAACCGTGTTTTAGGGAGTGGACAATCTTGAACCTTAACCGTGCAAATCTTATCTCTAACCAAATCCATTCCTTTCACATTAAACATCATCTAGATCCACTTGGGATCATTTTCATCACAAAAACGATGTAATTGCAGAAAATAATTAAGCACTTAAAACAAGCTGGCTTTAGTCATGTCAAATTTCATTTATTGTTCTTTTCCAGGTGGAATTTGCTGTTCTTTCATACGTAAGAATCAGAGATGATCATAAAACATCACACGCTAAGTAAAGTAAATGTTGAACAACGACGAGCAATTTATCAAAAGTGACACAAATATTTAACGTGGTTCAGTCAATTGATCTACGTCAACAGTTGGAGATGAGCAATTCACTATATAAAAGAAGGTACAATACAATATCGAAAGAACAACCTCACAAAGAGACAGATACACAAGTGGCAGGCTAGCACTTGTCCCGAAATTCTCCCCCTAAACAAGACTCTCAAACCCCATATGACTACATTATGGATGTTACTAAATGAGAACAAAGGATTTTAATTTTATAGAAGTTGAGGGAGAAATTTATAATTTCATTCTAAAAGAAGGAAAACTCGACTATAGTAAATATGTTGCCATTCCCTTAAGGAACAAGAAAACGAAATCTGATAAGAACAAACACCTAATATGAGTTACTGTGGAAATTCAATTCATGTTAATTATAAAACAATCAGTTTCAAGCATATATGCTCATGAGCTCAGGACATCATTAGTTGTACGTCTTCCCCTCTAAGGATCTAGTTTTAGTTGTTGTGGCATAAGTTCAATTCCTATAATGGTCTTATAGGTGGCAAATGTGGATCAATTAATTAATCATACAAGAGGAAGAAAATTGATCATGAAGGTTAAATGGTCCCTCAAGGTGAAGCGACGAAATTAATTAGTCTAGAAAGCATAGCGACCCGCGAACTTGTTTAAATACTGGGGGAGCGACATGGCTGGGATGCTTCAGCCTGCATCCATGCACCTCCCTCCTATTCCATTGTGTGTCGAGTGATTAACGAACCCCGACATTGAAAGTATCGAGGATAAAAAGATTGCTTAAAAGGAATACCCTTATTTAATTCTTGAAAATCTACCCTTAGATGGATTTCTTCTCTTTTAAAAGAAAATATATATGTCCTAATAAGGAAATCAACTGCATGAAAAAGAAGTACTAATTAACATTTTCTATTCGGTACATCAAGTACTCTTTACCAAAACAAGCTGGAAATGGTAGGGAGAGTATATAACCCATATCCCCACAATGGCCAATGGCCAATGGAAAAGGATTTTAACTAAAATAACTCAAACTTATTCAGAAAAGAGAAGCAAAAGCACTGACCCCATCAAATTAACTATACTATTCTATAAGAAGAAAGAGAATATTATATATGGAAAAATATTTGTTCAAAGCCTTCCCAGATCAAATTGGGCCACGGAAAACTTAGCATAAAGGAAGCACAGACCCCATTACAACATGAATAATTTATTGAAGATTAATGATACAGTGCAATAAAGAATACAAACTAGTGAATTCCCACAAGTAAGATTTTGAAAGAGGATGAGATGTACGTCGTCTTACCCTATCCTAAAAGGCAAAGAATCAACGTTGCAATTTCGTTCTTTTATAAATCATATATATATATAAAGTTATAAACCTTACAAACCCTAACCAAATATTAATGATCTTAATCACACACAAACCTCTCACACAACCACACAAACATAAATGGACTACTAATATACTAGCACACAAGTACAAATGCAAGTTACAGGCAAAGGCAAAAATTACAAATTCCTGGGTAGCTACTCCCTTATTCAAACCCTAAACTTCAGCCATACTTAGAAGTTAAATCATGAAATATCAAGACTTATCTCCAAATAAGTAGCCAAGTGATGAATCTCCTCCTGGAACTGATTTCACCTTTGTCGATGGACGACCCTAAACATTAAAAAAAAAAAGAAAAAGAAAATGAGAACTTTGAATAAATGCAAGTAAAAATAAAATAGAAGTCACATGAACAAAGACTTTATGTTAAACCAAGAGCAACAACGAAAAATAAGGTGAGATCGATTATATGAATTCTTATTGATCTCAAACCAATATAAAAAATTATACTAGTACTAGTTTTGTATATTTATTACTACTCAGAATAAATAAAGAGCAGCTATAACAACAACAACAACAACAATTACGCCTCAATTCCAAACAAGTTGGGGTCGGCTATATGAATCCTCAACGATCAGATTACTCTATTTAAGCTCATCTAAGTCAACTTTGCGATATGAACACAAAATATTACTCACAGTGATGAAAATTCCTAAATTTTGGCCCTGACTTTTTTGATAAGTAATGGAAGTAGAGCTGGGAGAATTTTGTGATGGATTTTGAGTTGTATCATCAATTCCATAGGGTGGTGCATAAACAGTGGGAGAAGGTGGAGGATCATTAATCTTTTGTTGTTTTTTATCATCACCACCAAAGAGATAACCTAAGGAACTTTGCCCTCCTCCATAGCTAACACCTCTAGTTGAGTTTGAAGATTTCTCCATTAAGAATGTATTAAAGAAGAAAAAAGGAATTAAGTTGAGCTCAAATTTGTGTTTAGTGACTTTAATTTGATTAAAATTTAGCCCTTTTAATTTGTCCTTGAAAGCGTGTTTGCCCTTTTATATTGGTGAGTCCAAATGTTGATTAGGTCATTCTCAAAAGCAACAATAAGTAGATAAAAGTTATAAAGGAGCTAGCAATCAAAAATAAAATAAAAAAGAGTGAAATTATAATGCAAATTTTGTATAACGGAATAATGTACCCAAGTAAATATTGAATAGTTACGTGCATATTAAAGTAGTTTTTGCATATATGTAAATGTAGTGAGAATTACGCAGCGCAAATCTAAATTAATCAGATCAATGGATTCAAATACCAATGGTAATGACAATACTGTTGGTTAGGGAACAGAAAGACAAGTCCATGTTAATTAAGGACTATGTCTAATGTTTATTTTACTGATCTTTGCTGCTAATTATCAACGTAGTTCAATAATTGGTTGCCATGTTATTTGGATTAACAGTTAACTATGTTTTAGTATTAGTTATTTGTGTTATTATTTAAATTGTCAGTATATATAAGTTAAATTTTGATATAATTAGCCTACATATCCTTAGGACTGACTGACTCGGATAAAATGCAAAGAAACGTAGAAACTAGAAAATACAGGGAATATCCTTATAAAATCTCTACACTTCCGACAGTCTTGATTAGTTGCGATAAATTTTAAACTGCTTTTACACTCTGTTTGGATCACTGCTCCCCATTGTTTTATAATGTATCGTATTGTACTGTATTGTATTGTATTGTATCGTTTTATGAATACAATGATTGGATAGATTGTATTGTTTGTTGTTGTTAAATAATATTTTGCCGTTTGGTTTGACTGTATCGTACTGTACTGTAACTGATAAGTTTACTAAAATACACTCAATTGTTTTAAATATTTAATTTATCAAGAATTACACATAAAAATTATTTAAGAAAATCACTTTCTACTAATTAATCACTAATTATGTCTTATACATAAATTAAGCAATTAAATTCATCCAAATTCTATCGAAATTAGTTGAACAAGTTAATAATATTAAAAATAATAATAAGTACACTATATTTATAATTAGATCATAATAATAAAAAATTTAAAAAAAAAGTTAAGTAGACTCCATTCAGACAAAAGTAAAACAAAACCTTTACGTGAAGAGTATGGAGAAGCGCCAGAAGAACAAAACGAGTTTTTCACGTATGTAGGTTATTATATAGGTTATATGTGGGATGTCGTCTTTGAGAATTTATATAGGTTATTAGACTTCACGTAGAATTCTATTATAGAATTATATGAGAAAGAGACTTTGCTATTATTTAAAATAAAAAAAGGTAAAGGGTATAATAGAATTATAAAGTAATAAGTTAGGGCATAATTAGAAAGAAAAATAGGAAACGATCCCAACACACCTAAATCAGTTGTTTCAAAAAATGGGACTTTTCATTGTTCCCGAACAATGGATTTAACAATACAATACAACCAATTTTAACTAAACAATCAAAACAAATATTGTTCCGGGAAAATAATACAATACAATACTACGGGTAACAACCATCCAAACAAGATGTTAGTCCTAATAAAGAGTAAGTTGTTGGCATTGATTCGAGGGCTCAAGCTACGTGTTTCTTCAATGATAAATAATATGAACTTCTCGTGATAATATATGTTTTGATATCCGAGAAAATCGGAAAACGCTTCGGGATGATCTTGAGGAAGAACTTTGCAGGGTTGAATTATTCTTATATCATTAAAGAGAAGAGAAAGAAATTCGGCCCGAGTTGTATGAGGCAAAAACTCGTCCCACGTACGGTTCGGAGGCCGAACCCCACCCCAGTATGAAGGGTTCTTTTGAACTCCGAAAACCAAGGTTCGACTTGCATGTGTTAAGCTTATCAGCTTTGGGCGACCCCTTTCCCTTCCTCTTTTTTTCCATTTCAAGCATGGACCAACTGCTTTGTGTGACTAGGCTGCTTCCGGAGACAGATTTATGCATCGCACTGAGATTTTTCTTTGTTGAAGAATATGCATTATTATAGTAATTATACCGTAGGACTATCTAACAACTAAAACTTTTAGATGATAAGGTAGTCATGCTTTACCTAAAATATGATAATACACTTATGTGAGGTTTGTTAAGCTAAGATGGAAGGTTAATGCTAGTTAAACTTAATAACTGTAAGATCTATGAAAGCAATGATTAATGAGCAGAGTAGAAGCGCCATGATATTGAATGCTAAACCAAGATGCTAACAATAATTGGCAATGAATATATGGTTGAATCTGTGAAATGAATGCATGCAATGCAATAAATGTAATAACGAGTGATTATGCGTCCAAATACCAAGTGATGAATATCAATTGTCTTATTGTCAGCAAAGTAAATGATAGACAATGTGAGTAAGATGTTGTGTTCTTGGATCTTGTATACAGAAAGGTGTTTCTTAACTTGGGAATCAATAGAAGAGACAAGAAGTGTATATTCTTTCAATAGTCAACAACACAGAATGTCCTTTCCCAGATTAACTGATGCCTTTTCTCTCCCCTTGTTGTTCTATATATAGGGGACATCCTTTAAAGAACCCTAAAAAAGTACAAGGGAGGGAATATTTTGATAGAATATCCCCCTTCTTCAATTTAAAGCTAAGCTACCGTTACTAAAGACTCCTGCTCAACTTCGTCTGAATTAGGACCCCTACCCTTAATTGTTGGCTGAACCTTGCTTCGACCTCTGCCGCAGGCATTATGAAATTTGATCCAAATTTCGACCAATACAGTTAGTCCCTCCGTTTATCAAGGTCGTGGCCACCTCGTCCTTGGTGAGTAGATTACTCTACGTCGGTTATGAAGGAAAATTGGTCGTAACTAGATAATCGACGTCTGTTAGGGTTGTAACCGGCACAAGTGATGTTAGGTGATGTCATTATCACATGCGTCATCATTATGCATCTTCCCCATGCAATGTCTGCACTGTTGGTGCTTCGATTCTTGTGTTTGCAAGTAGCTTTTGGCCTCGATTTTGACGCCAATCAACCCTATATATAGGTGAGGGTTCCTTCATTTGAAACTTTCACCATCTTTCTTTCTCTCAATACCTTTCGTGCTTCCCCTTCTTTTCTTCTGTGAACTCTTTCTCCTGCTTTCTTCAGCCCCTTTCTTGATCCTTATTTCTTTTCCCTCCATTGTTCGATTTACTACAGTCATAATGTCAGCTTCCTCATATAGTCATGACGATATTCCCGATGTTGCTCCCTTATCAGTGGCCATCCTTCCTACTAATGAAGGAATTTCGATTGAGGGAGACGATAGCTTCCCTACCATTGATGAACTGATACTAAAGAACCCTGCAATCAGAAACGACTTCCCCAGAGAGCCTAGGCCTACCCTTGAACCCGAACTTTCCGAAATGGGGGAGGTTGAACTGGCAGAGATGCGAGCCAAATATTGCATCCCCTATCACATAGAGATAGACGCCGCGGGAGGTGACACGATCTAGGTTCACCACCCTGGGATCTGTGCCTTCTATGTCTATCCGCTTACCATTGGCTATATCTTTCCACTTCCCAAGCTCGCTGAGGAATTTTGTCGTTTTTACAATGTCTGTCCAACGCAGCTTTCCCCTACCTGCTACAAGATTTTCTTAATGCTGACTAAGAACCCGTTTGGCCATGAGTTTTGCCAAAATAAATTTGGAATTTATTGGGAAAACTCATGTTTGGCCATAAATTTTATCCACATTTTGGAAAAAGCCCAAACTTCAAATCCCAAAATCACCCCAATTGTTGATTTTGGTCCAAAATCCCAAAACTTGGGAATTTTATACATGTTTTTTCAAAATAAAGTTGGGAAATATGTTTTGAAACGTATGTCCAAACACATTTTCATATTCAAACCAAACTTCACTCAAATCAGATTTTTCAAACAAATTTGGGAATCTATGGCCAAACGCTAGTTAAGCATGTGGAGCTGGCTGGTTGCAGAGTCTGCCTTCGCCATCTGCTACATTTATTCTCACATACTTTCCTCCGTGGTACCATGATACACTTAAGAAATCGTGAGACGAAAGGATTGGTGGCTGGCATAGACGACAAGGCGAGTCGGTTATTCTGGCGCAAATACTTCTTCGTCAAAACTGATCAGCTCGTAGCGGACCCGACCGGGTTTCCCAAAAAGTAGAACTACCAACGTAAGTATTATCTCGTGCCTTCTGTCATTTCGCTCTTTGTATTTTTCTGTCCTTCTTGATTCATTTACCGCCTTCTTGTTCATAGCCGTGAAGCGTTCTCCCTCCATCGTCCTGGACATTGAAGACTGGTTGGCTCGTGTACTGCCTCACATCATGGGAATCCACGAGTGGTCTTCTTTTTACAAACGCTATGGTCTGAAACTACCCCCCCCCCCCCCCCCCCCCCCCCCCCCCCCCCGCGCCATAAGTATTCTATTTATCTTGTTTTGATCGAGCTCCTTAACATTTTCTAACTCATCATTGTTCGTATTAGGTCGGGGGGCTTCTAAAAAAGCGAAGACGTCTGCTCTCGCCTTCCGCCAAAAGGCGGCCTCAATTACAAGGTAGTTCCCCTTGGTTGAATCCACGAGAGGCGGACCTGGGACTTGACAGACATAGGGGTTTGTTTCCTCCGATACGGCTGCTCTAGGCGATGTCCCCTCTCAGCAAGTCCTCCTCCTTACTGACGAACCTTCTCACAAAGAGGAACCGTCACCGAGGAAGAGGCGAAGGATCAAGGTGGGAAAATCCATAGCCGTGGAAGGGTAGGAAAGGACTTCGGTCCTTGGGACGAGGTCAGAGGATTTTACGGCTGAGAAAATGGGTGTTACGCCCGAATTCGTCACGGGAGAGAGGCCTTCCAAGGCGGAAGAGGCCTGGCGACATGGAGCTTACCCAGATAGTAGGTGGTCGTTCTTCACCGGGTGCGAATCGAAGTGGTGACCCTAGCGTGGGGGAGGTCGACTCTAGTTCAGATATCAATCCCGATGAGGCGAGAGCCTTCACTGAAAGGAGAACCCGTGTGGAGATTAGGACGGAGGGTCCTAAACATCACATAGTTATACCTGTGGACTTCAACCTCTTGGTTGATACTGAGCATGTCGCGCCATAGTTCTCTCCTTTGTGTGGCGAGGACGGAACAAGAATCTGCAGACACTGAAGTATGTCGATCTTTCCCTTGGCATATCTGGGATGGCCTTGCGGGTGAGTACTCCAGTTATGCTTTCGTACGCTCTGTTAATATTATTGTCTTAGCTGACTTCTTCTTTTATTTGTCAGACTCTCATTCTTGATATTGAGCGCGACCGTTGAGAGGAGAAGAGGGTGATTCAATATAGGAGGATGGAGTCCAAGTACAGGGAGTACCGCTCCAAGTACCGAAAAGTGGTCAGGAGCGTTGGCGAGGACAGGCAGTTCCAGAAACTACGTGATGAGATTAGGGGGAAGAATTAGGAGTTGAAAGAGAAGGACGAGGAGATAATGAGAGCCATCAGCCGATGTAGCGAGCTGGAAGAGGCGTTAAAGTTCAAGGAAGATGAGCTCGAACTAGGGAAGGGGGTAATGGATGAGAACTCGGACCTTCAGGTGAGGGTTGCCGCTCTGAGGGCTGAGCTGGAAATGAAGGAGCGGGTAAGGACGGCCTCGATAGCGGAGGCGGCGAGCTAGGCGAGGACCCTGCGTGTCTGTAGACTTGAGCGGTCTAGTGAAGCGGAGACTTCGACGCTCACAGTGGCGAGACTGGAGGAGAAGGTTGGAGGTCTGGAAGCGGAGCTAGCAAGTTTGAACGAGTAGGTGGTGGTTTTGAGGGTTGAGAAGGAGTAGCTGGCTTGTCCGTCAATTCCTCAAGCTTCTGCTGAGTCGAGCGTGCCGCGGGAGCTGTATGAGATGTGGGTTCATGTTGAGGCTCAGTTGGACGTGTTCAGGTCGTTGAGGTCCACAGGAAAGGTTTTCGAAGAGGAACTCGCTGACGTTCATGGCAAAACGGGGGCAGCCCGTGAGGCTTGTGGCTATGCTCCCGACTCGCCTAGTAGGGATGATGATGATGATGATGCAGTGGATGGGCTTGCTTCTCATCCCTAGTATGACAACGAATATGCTGAAGGGGATGATGTGGCTTAGTGTCCGGTACTTAGATTTTTGGTGCTCTCTTTTTATTTTGTTTTTGTTTTTGTTCTTGTTTTTGTGAGGGTGTACTCGGGCACGTTGTAAAAGAAGCAAGTTTTGTAACCTGATTGATTCATAATGTAATGGTTGTCTTTTGTTGCATGTTTTGTCTTTTTTGTTTCTTGCCTTATTTCGCTGCGACGTTATTCCTTGTGGGTATTTTCCCGGTCATCGAGTGTAGTTACTTCGGGCGAAGTCGAATACAAAGGGTTTGAGCGACGTCGAATGTGACTGATTTGACGTCGACTGAAGATGATTCGAATGTAAATATTCGAGCGAAGTCGAATGTAGGTGATTCAAAGTCGAATGTAAATATTCGGGTGAGGTCCAACGTATGTGACTCGAGGTAGAATGTACGTGATTCGAAGTCGAATATAAATATTCGAGCGAGGTTGAATGTATGTGACTCGAGGTCGAATGTACGTGATTTAAAGTCGAATGTAATTATTCGAAGTCGAATGTAAATAGTCGAGCGAGGTCGAATGTATGTGACTCGAGGTCGAATGTGAATTATTCAAAATCGAATGCAAGTAATCGAACGAGGTCGAATGTATGCACCTCGAGGTCGAATGTGAATTATTCAAAATCGAATGTAAGTATTCGAACGAGGTCGAATGTAAGTATTCGAACGAGGTCGAATGTATGTAGAGTGGAGCGATTTTGGAGTTGTGTGAAGAAAAGATGTGTGTTGCTTCGTTTATTCACTTCGTTGAAGAATGTTACATACTTTGTTTATCGTATACATTGGAGAAGTTCTCTCTACCTAGTCCCTTCATCGGTCCGGCTGGAGTAGACGATAGGCGGAGCGATGAATAAGCATCTTGAACTTCGAGCCCCCCCCCCCCCCCCCCCCCCCCTCAACGCCTCATTAAAAACCTCCTCGGTAAAACCCATAAGGGGATAAAACCCGATTGAGGGAAAAAGAGTACGACTTAGAGGGCGTCTGTTTAGAAGTTGAAGTATTTGAGATGAGCAATGTTCCAGTTTTTGGGCAACAGTTTCCCTTCCATTGTTTCTACCTGGAATGATCCTTTGTTGACTACTACGGTGATCCTGTACGGTCCGTCCCAATTGGTTCCTAGTTTGCCCTTTTTCGGGTCTTTATTTGCCTGTGTTTTAGCCTTGGGGACGTAATCGCCGACTTTGAATGGTCGAACTTTTGCCTTTTTGTTGTAGTATTGTTCTGCTCTTTGTTTTTGGGCGACCATTCTTACGTATGCCATATCCCGTCGTTCCTCTATGTCGTTGAGATCTTGTTCTCTGCTCTCATCATTGCTCGGTCCTCTTTCACTGGAGTATCTCAGGCTTGGCTCTCCGACCTCGACTGGTATGACTCTGCATTTGTGTCGTAGACTAAAGAGTATGGAGTTTCTCTTGTGCTTGTCTTTGGCGTAGTGTGATATGCCCATAGCAGTTCTGGTAGCATTTCTGGCCACAGTCCCTTAGTGTCCTCTAGTTTATTTTTCATGATGTTTAATATAGTTTTGTTGGAAGATTCGTCCTGGCCATTTCCGGCTGGGTGATATGGCGTGGAGAGTATGCGCTTGATGTGCCATTTCTCGAAGAACTCAGTGGTTTTTCTCCCGGTAAACTGTGGTCCGTTATCACAGTTTATTTCCTTTGGGATGCCGAAGCGACATATTATATTTCTCCATATGAATGTGATGACTTCTTATTCGCGTATTTGAGCGAAGGCGCCTACTTCCAACCATTTAGAGAAGTAGTCAGTCAAACCTAAAAAGAAACATACATTACCTTGCCCGGCCGGGAGTGGCCCTACGATGTCCATTCTCACTTGATGAATGGCCAGGGTGACATGACTGAATAGAGATGTTCGCTTGCTTGGTGTATCATGGGTCGTACTTTTGGCATTGTTTACGAAGTCTGCGGCTTCTTTTTTCATGGTGGGCCAATAGTCACCGGCTCGTATGAGGCATCTGACGAGTGCTCGATTGACGGTGTGGGAGTCGCAATGGCCTTCGTGTACTTCTTCGAGTACTCCCATGGTTTTATTTGGTCCTAGGAATTTTGCCAAGGGACCGCCGAATGTTCTTTTGTAAAGGTCGTTATCGATGATGTTGTACCTTGCCGCCTGCATTCGGAGCTTTCTTGCTTCTTTTCTGTCTGTCGGGAGTGTTACCTCCTGCAAGTAAGTTATAATACGGTCGCGGCAGTCCCAGGTTAGGTTTACAGAGTGCACCTCAAGTTGGTCTAATAACGAGTGGAGCAATGTGACGATGTTGTCCCTTCCGTTTATGTTTTTTTGTTGTTGCTGCTAGCTTGGCGAGGTCATCTGCTTCGATGTTTTGAGCTTGAGGTATTTGGTCGAGCTATCATTCGTTGAACTCCGGAAGCAGTTTGTGGATTTTCGTTTGGTATTTTTGCAGTCTTGGCTACTTAATATGATAAATCCTTGTTACTTGGTTGACCACAAGTTGTGAATCACACCGTAGGATGACTCGTCAAGCTCCATATTTGAGGGCTAGTTTGAGTCCTGCAATAACGGCCTCATACTCGGCCTCATTGTTAGTCATATCTGGGCATCGTATATATTGGTGGATTACTTCGCCCGTCGAGACCTCAAGTACGAGTCTCAGTCCCGATCCTGACGCGTTAGAGGCACCATCGGTATGTAGGACCCATAGGTCGAGTTTGAAGAGACTCATTATGAGAGGCTTCCCGTTCGGCTTCAGGCATTATCTTAGCACTGAAGTCGGTGACGAAGTCTGCTAGCACTTGCGTTTTTATCGTTGTTCGTGGCTGATACGTGATATCATTCTCGCTTAGTTCGATGGCCCACTTGGCCAATCTTCCTTATAGTTCGGGTTTATGCAAGATACTTCTAAGGGGAAAGGTCGTAACGACCAATATGGGGTGGCATTGAAAGTAAGGTCTGAGCTTCCGTGAAACTGTGACCAGTGCCAGGGCCAGCTTCTCGAGGTGTGGGTACCTCGTTTCAGCGTCGACCAGAGTCTTACTAATATAATATATTAGTGCTTGCGTACCTTTGTTTCACGGACGAGTGTTTCACTTACTGCTACTTCTAATACAACCAAGTATACTAGGAGGCGTTCACCGATTTTGGCTTTGGTGAGCAGTGGGGGCGAGGACAGATACACTTTCAACCCTCTCAAGGCTTCGACACATTCTGAGTTCCACTAGATTCCGTTGTCTTTTTTGAGGACGTTGAAGAAATTGTGGCATCTGTCCGACGATCGTGATATAAACCTTGAATGTGCGACTATGCGGCCGGTGAGCTTTTGTACCTGCTTTTTGTTGGTCAACAGTTAGGGTATCCCTTTGATAGCTTTGATATGGTCAGGGTTGAATTCTATGCCTCTTTGTGATACTAAGAAGTCGAGGAATTTGCCTGAGGTTACGCCAAAGGCACATTTTTCAGGATTCATCTTCATGTTGTATCGTCTCAGTATATCAAAAGCTTCTTTCAGATGGTCGATATGATCTTCTTTTCTTTTGGATT
This sequence comes from Nicotiana undulata, assembly GCA_005239495.1. Classification (NCBI taxonomy): domain Eukaryota; kingdom Viridiplantae; phylum Streptophyta; class Magnoliopsida; order Solanales; family Solanaceae; genus Nicotiana; species Nicotiana undulata. The sequence continues at coordinate 135,933 of ML249111.1, forward strand.
TGACTAGCATATCGTATATGTATACTTCAATCATTTTTCCGAGTTGTTCCTTGAACATCTTAGTGACTAACCTTTGGTAAGTTGCCCCTGCGTTCTTCAGCTTGAATGGCATGACTCGATAACAGTAAGTTCCTTGGTGAGTTATGAAAGTCGTTTTTTTCATGATCCTCCTCTTCCATGAGGATCTGATTATATCCTGAGTATGCGTCCAAGAAGCTTAGTAACTCGTGTCATGTCGTTGCATCGATGAGCTGGTCGATGTGTGGCAGCGAGAAGGAGTCCTTTGGGAATGCTTTGTTCAGGTCTGTGAAATCGACGCACATGCGCCACTTCCCATTCTTCTTTTTTACCATGACCACATTGGCGACCCACTGGGGCTACTTGGATTCTCTAATGAAGCCATTGGCTAGTAGTTTCTCTACTTCTACGCGGACTGGGTCGTTAATTGCAGCGTTGAATTTCCTTCTCATTTGACATGCAGACGGGTAGAGCGTCTCCATGTTTAATTTGTGTGTGGAGATGTACTTTTAGATACCCTCCATGTCTGCAGGGGAGAAAGCGAATAAATATGCATTGTTAGTTAAAAATTCATGAAATTTACCTGGTTCGAAGAGTTTGTGGCCGATGTAAGCCTTTTTACTAGTGTCATTTTTGTCTAACTAGGCGGGTTCGAGGTCTTACACTATTGATCTCGCGACTTCCATGACGTCGGGGCCTTTGATGACGTCGTCCTGATCGTCGGGTTTTGCTCTCGACTTTGGTAATTGCTATGCTTCCGAGTTTGTTCCTTTTAACTGTTGAGTATATGTACAATCTTGGGCAATGCGGTAGCACTCTTGTGATGTGCGTTGTTTGCCTCTGATGCTAAATATTCCCCAAGGGGTAGGGAACTTTATTACTTGATAAATGCTGGATGGAATGGACCTCATGCCATGTATCCAGGGTCTCCCTATGATGGCGTTATAAGTTGTATCCTAGTTCATAATGTGGAACGTTGTCTCCAACGTGACGCCTCCGTCCAGGACGGGTAGCATTATTTCGCATGAAGTTCGTTCAACTGCATTGTTAAACCCTGTTAGTGTTATGCATCGGGGTATTATCTCATCCTCGAGTCTCATTTGAGCGAGAACTCGGGGGTGGATAATACACGCGCCGCTTCCATCATCGACCATTATCCTTCTTACATCAATATCTAAAATTCGTAAGGTAATAATAAGAGCATCAAGGTGAGGAAAAGTCCAATTTTGGGGTATCCGACTTATCGAAGATGATACTGTCTTCGAGGTCGTCATACCGTTCATGTGTGATTGATCGCTTTAGCTTGTGCGTGGTGGTGAATTTCACATGATTAATTGTGGCCACGTCGCCTCTGCCGATGATCATTTGGATGGTGCGGTTGGGGGAGAGTGGATTTGGAGGTCCTTGGTGTTGTTCTCGTCCTCTACCAAAGTTGGCTCTTCCACGGTCACTCATCAGTTCTTTCGGGTGTCCCTGATTGAGCATGTTCACCACTTCTTGGGTCGGACTTCATCTTTTGTGGCCACTTTACCTTGGGCCTGAGCGTTTCCAATGCGTACACTATTTCTGAAGGGGAGACCCAAAAATTGTGAGTAGATAAAAGTGGGGGCATACCTTTGTCATTCTGTAGAGTCCCTGTGTTTGGCCTCGATGACCCTTCCTTATGGCGAGGAGGTGGTGGAATTGCTGTTCTAACATATGGTTGGTGTCGGTCGCGGTTGGGACGTGGGCCGGGTGATCCATTCGTCCGTCATTTTGGCGATCTCGTCTAGACTCTGTATGGACCGACGTTAGCCGTTAAGTTGGGATGTTGAGGTTTGTCCTCATCTGCACGGACCTTGGCACAATATGCGTTGTGGATTTCTTCCCAGGTAGTGGGAGGGTATTTCATGAGCCTGCTTAACAATTTTCTGGTTGCCCTCGACCCGGTTCTATTCAGCCTGTTTAGGAAGGCTGCTACAGCCATGCCCTCAGATACATCTAGTAAACTCATTCTGACCATGTTGAATCAAGCGAGGAAGTCCATGAGTCCCTCGGTAGGCGACTGCCTAACATCGAATATATCGCTCACCCTGGTCTCGACCTTCTTGGCTCCGGCGTGGGCGGTTACGAACTTGTCGGCCATTTCTTCGAACGTTATTATGGATCGTGCTGGCAGCTGCAAGTACCATGTCAGGGCTCCCCCAATTAGGGTTTCGTCGAATTTCTTTAGCAGCACAGATGATACTTACTCCTTTGAGAGGTCGTTGCCTTTTACTGCCTTGAAGTAGTGGACTATGTGATCTTCAGGGTCTGTTGTGACGTCATATATTTTCAAATAAGGTGGCATCTCGAAGGTTTTGGGGATGGGATGTGGTGTTGCCTCTTCATTGTATTGCTGCTCTACGAACCTACCAATGTCCTATTTGGGTAGGAGTTTTGGGGCACCGGGTATTTTGTCGACCCTCTCCTGATGCTCCTTTATCTGATCTCGCAGTGCCCTATTTTCATTTTTCATTTCCCCCATCTTCCTCAACATGGTTGTGAGTGCGTTGTTACCTGCATCGACTGTAGCGTTAGTGTTACCTGTTGGGTGGGGAGCTGGTTGCTCGTTCGTGGTTGTTTCTATCGGTGCAGCGTTCTGAGCCACTCCTAGAGCGGGCTTGTCGAGGAACCCATTCAGTGTACTTGTCAACCATGCTTCTAATAGCCTTTTCACCGTCGGTGGTGATTCTTCAGTTGTGGACGTGGAAGCGCCTCTTTCTCGAACGAATGTTACGCTTTCACGGAGAGGGGGTGAACCACCTTGTCCTGTCGTGATGCTGGGTGTGGTGTTCAGCTCCCCTCCGTTGTTATCCTAATCAATGGTTCATGAGGTTGGCGGTAACGTCTGCTACGGCTTTCAACCTTTCTTCTCCATTTCCTGCCATTGTTAGTTTGTGCAGATGGAAAGAGATAGTTGTGTGCGTGTATGTACTGTTGTTTTTCTTTCTAGATCTAACAGAAACTACATATTTTAACTAGAAAATCCCCACAAACGTCGCCAAATTATTTTACCAAAAATATGATAATACACTTATGTGAGGTTTGTTAAGCTAAGATGGAAGGTTAATCCTAGTTAAGCTTAATAACTGTAAGATCTATGAAAGCAATGATTAATGAGCAGAGTGGAAGCGTCATGATATTGAATGCTAAACCAGGATGCTAACAATGATTGACAATGAATATATGGTTGAATCTGTGAAATGAATGCATGCAATGGCAATAAATGTAATAACGAACGATTATACGTTCAAATACCAAGTGATGAATATTAATTGTCTTGTTGTCAGCAAAGTAAATGATAGACAACGTGAGTGAGATGCTGTGTTCTTGGATCTTGTATACAGAAAGGTGTTTCTTAACTTGGGAATCAATAGAAGAGATAAGAAGTGTATATCTTTCAATAGTCAACAACATAGAATATTCTTTCCCAGATTAACTGATGCTTTTTTTCTCCCCTTGTTGTTCTATATATAGGGGACATCCTTAAGGAACCCTAAAAAAGTACAAGTGAGGAAATATTCTGATAGAATATCCCCCTTCTTCGATTTAAAGCTAAGCTACCGTTACTAAAGACTCCTGCTCGACTTCGTCTGAATTAGGACTGCTACCCTAACTGTTGACTGAACCTTGCTTTGACCTCGGCCGCAGGCATTATAAAATTTGATCCAAATTTTGACCAATACAAGTCAATCACTTTGACAGACTTTAAATTTGGTTGAATATCAAAGATCTAACAGGATAATCATTTTCTAAACAAAAAATAAACATATTTAGTAAAGATTTACCGCTGGCACTTAAACATGTTTCATTTTCTCTAATTATTATTTGGTCAATATTACCAGTTAAGTGCGCTTGATACAGATATCCTAGAGTCCAGGACCTAGGTTGAGACTATACTTATTCAATTTACAAGACTATGTTCTTTCATTGACTAGAAACAGGAAAAAAAATAACTATATAAAAGTATAAAATCCAGATTCTTGAATTAGCTAAGCTAAGGAGAATGAATAGAATAATGCTAATGACAAAAAAAAAGGATGGAAAAGCATCATTCTATATTGGGAATATGTTAATGGAAAGTGCAGACTATGATTCAACTATTGTCAATCAAATAAAGCTTTGCTTTAATGGCTGATGGCTTAACACGTTAGCTTTTGGAAGAGCTTAAAAAAAGTCACTAATTAATGATGTTAAATCAAGAAAAGATATTACTTTAAAATTACTAAAAAGGTGATTAGTTATAGACTTGATTGCCAAAACATAGCAACCATGGACCCAAATGGTGAATCATATTATTATTGAAAGAGGGGAAAAAAGGTAATTTGAATTGAACTAACTATACTTTTGCTTAGTAAGGGAGAGTTCGGTTGGAAGGGTACTTGTAGGGTAAAGCTATTGATTTGAGGCATCGTACTCTAGTTTAGCTAGGCCCATTGATTGGTAATGTAAAATTTTCAGAAAGTATTGTTATTTAGTGGCTATTAATTTTCTATAGCTCTCATATACATAATTAATTTCTATAGCTACTATTTAATTGTTACGGTAGTGTATTCATTGTATTCGCGCTGTTGTATTCATGAATACAGCAGCAAAAAACGCCTAAAAATCAGGGTAGTCCAGTTGTGCGCGCATATATTCACATGTATTCGCGCTATTATATTCATGAATACATCAGTAAAAAAGGCCTAAAATCAGGGCAGTCCAGTTGTACACGCATGTACAGCAGCAAAAAGCGCCTAAAATCAAGGTTGTCCAGTTGTACGCGCACGTATTCACATGTATTTGCGATGTTGCATTCATGAATACAGTAATAAAAAGCACCTAAAATCAGGGCAGTCCAGTTGTACACGCATGTACAGCAGCAAAAAGCGCCTAAAATCAAGGTTGTCCAGTTGTACGCGCACGTATTCACATGTATTTGCGATGTTGCATTCATGAATACAGTAATAAAAAGCACCTAAAATCAGGGTAGTCCAGTTGTACGCGCATATATTCACATGTATTCGCGCTATTGTATTCATGAATACATCAGTAAAAAAGGCCTAAAATCAGGGCAGTCCAGTTGTACATGCATGTACAGCAGCAAAAAGCGCCTAAAATCAAGGTTGTCCAGTTGTACGCACACGTATTCACATGTATTTGCGATGTTGCATTCATGAATACAGTAATAAAAAGCACCTAAAATCAGGGTAGTCCAGTTGTACGCGCATATATTCACATGTATTCGCGCTATTGTATTCATGAATACATCAGTAAAAAAGGCCTAAAATCAGGGCAGTCCAGTTGTACATGCATGTACAGCAGCAAAAAGCGCCTAAAATCAAGGTTGTCCAGTTGTACGCACACGTATTCACATGTATTTGCGATGTTGCATTCATGAATACAGTAATAAAAAGCACCTAAAATCAGGGCAGTCCAGCTGTATGCGCATGAACTCACATGTATTCGCGCCATGTATTCAGAAATACAGTAACGACAATCACCTTAAAATAGGTATGTTCAGTTGTCTAAGAGAGGGAAAACATAAATAGCGTATTTTCATGTCTCAATGGTAGTATATACCATAAATACTTCTTTTGCTATAAAATATAATAGGTAGCTATAAAAAATAATATTTTAAAATAATTTTGATTTATAATAAATAGAATGTATATCTTTGCTATAAGAGGTGAAATTTCCTGCATTTTAGGGAGGAGGTCTAAATTCATTCACATAATATTGGAAATTGTTCAATTTTGCCATTGCATTTTTAGTCTATTGATAGCCTTGCTATTAGCAAATTATATTCTATTTGCCTAGCTCTATCATACAATGGGTGGACATCACACGTCCAAATTCTTTAAAAGAAAATGTCTAAATTTGCTTTTTAACTTTTGGCTATGGTTTGGATTGGAGCTTTGTCGGGGTCAAGGGCAAAAATTAATCTTTTTCCTAACGACGGAGTAATATTGGATCAACAATTTAATAGATGATAAAGTTACTAATTCCATACGGTACATGGGCAAATTGCATGCATGTGTGCTACATTTACTCTACGTTAGGTATGAGTATTCTTTCCAACTTTCAGTGTTAGATTATTGTTCTTACTATATATAGGAGTTATATTTTTCACTTTATTAAATATATCTTTGTAAGGGGTGAAATTGATTGATAACAAGTGGCTTAATGGCGAGGTGACACGTAGAACGTAGGACAAGCAAAAGTTGAGTCGGCAAATAATCGGCACCGGATTCGAAGTGCGTAACCTGTATAGGATTGATCTCGAAGGAAGCACAATCGATGGTAAAGATTCAAATCGTTACAGAGAATATCAGCATTCAAAGTCACCCCGTTATATGTGTACGTACCCTATTCTTATTCAAGAGGAGCTTGATTTTAGGATCTTGTCTCCCTAAGAATAGCTATAAATGTTAGGATTGACAACCCTTGTAGGACATGAAACATTATCACAAAAAAGCTTTAATCTACTATTTTTACGTTCAATCCAAACAGTTTTATTATCGCCTTATCATTGCTTCCACTTTTGTTCTCGGAAAAACCGAGTATACAGTCATGCTTGTTATCTTCTTTAATTTCGATTGTTAATCTTATTTTCTTTCTCATTTCTTTATCATTTTAGGATCAAATCGATTCCTTTGTCTGACGCTATAAATTTAACTACACCGTTTTACGAATAAATAATTTTCTCATCACATAGACGGCTATATATAACTCTCGTCCTATATATATATTTGTTGGAACCTTCTTAAATTAAATACATGTGTTATATCTCCATCTATTATCCACCTCTTTTAGACGGCTGATCAATTTATATATCTTCCGAATTGTATAAATTTAGATATCATAATCCTACTTAATCTCATTTTTCGCTTTGAATATTCTTAAAATTAAGGACTAGACCTACTGTTGCTATAATTTGTTGTATATGTAAACCCTTACTCTCTTGTACTTAAATATAATAAATCCTTTATTCTAGTTATGATCTATCGGCGTTCTATAGTTCAAAAACTGTTTTAAAATGTGATGCCTAGGGCCCTGGAAAGACATCTTACACTGTGAATGTTTAGGATGGCATAACCTAATTAGCTAGCTGTAATCCATGGTTTAGACAATAATGTCTCAGTGTTTTGCTAAATATTTCTAGCATTTGTTCTTAAAGAATGATTTGACTTTTACACTAATTACAATTTATATTTATATTTATATTACAGAGGCCTATTTTAGTAACATACTAATACAATTATATGTCTGCACATACAATGATCTGCACACGTACTGATACAATAGAAGGCAACAAGTTATAACCACCTATTTGTCTTAAAAAGACTTCAAAATTCTACTACAAATTCATTAGACAATGTTATTAGACGTGATTTTCTAGCAACAAGGAAAAAAATGGAAAAATAGTTGTTATTTTTCAATGACTTTGCAAAAGTTGGCTATTTTTCTATTATCAGTCCGAAAAGTGGCTAGCCCATGCTATTTTCAAAAGATCAAGATTAACCACATTCTTGCAAATCTCCGAAGAAGGGACTAAAATGGGCCCTTATAGCATATCTCAGTAGTACGTAGGCCCAAGTAATCATACTTACAACGAGGCCCATATAGAGACCCATTGTAATCAGGGCCGTACCCAAACAACAACTAGGCCCGCCTGAACTTTCAAGAACATTCTCCAGCTCTATTGTTCCGACCACCTTCGAACTGCTGACACTTCTCTCTTTTACTAAGGCGAAAGATCAGTTTTTGGAACAAAAGAATTTAAGATTTTCTGGTATGTTTCTATAATTTAATCAATCTTTTAATCATGGGTCTTCCCTGTTGGGTCTAAAATTCAATATTATGTTTATTTTTCACACTTTTTTCCATGATTTGCAGGATTTGATCAAATGGTAAGAAGAATTGCACCGTTGGTTCGAACTGAAACTTTAGTTCCTGCCCTAACCAAATTCAAAACCATATTTCCAGCAGGAGGAAAATTGGGTAATTTCTCAATGTTATGCTTTCTTTATGTACGAGCACTATTATATATGTACGAAGGGAACCTGGGAGCAATGTTAAAGTTATCTCCGTATGACGTATAAGTTACGGTTTGAGCAATAGAATAATGCTTGCATTAGGGTAGACTGTCTACATTGCACCCCTTGACCCTTCCCGATCTCAATGCGAGATGCTTTGTGCATCAGAGTGTCCTTTTCTGACTAATTATATGATTACGCGTATAACAAATACTCACTCCACTTTATTTAGATTTTTGTCTAGATACAAATTTATATGTTAATTTGACTTATATTATATTAGTCGTTGTGGAGATTATATGGTATATCTAACTAATATTTCGTAAGTTCCAATTTATGTGACACTATCTTTCTATTAGTCCATTTGAGGAAAATTATATGTTTCTATATTTGGTTATAATTTAATCGTTTAACTTTAAACTACCATTTTACTCTCAATGAGTGGCTTTTATATACACAAATACTATGGCTTGTTTAAGATTACAAGTTTCAAAAGTCTTCAGTTCTTTATTAAACCTGTTGTAGAATCAAATTGCATCACATAAATTGGAACAGAGTAATTATGAAAAGTCATTTTGATAGAAAAATTGACACGGAAATGTTTAATATATGAAATTTTAAATGAAGTTGAATTCTTGAATCTTTTGAAAGTTGTATAAAATAATATTATCACTGGAATTGTGTCGAGTATTTTAGGAACATTCCAAAACAAAGAGTCACATAAATTGGATGGAGAAAAAATTGCTATATCAAATGTACAAGAAAATCGTAGTTAAAGATATTGGGTGTTTGACTACTTGATTTACTGTTTTATTCGTTTTGCTAAACTGAATAATGGCAACATTTATATAGTTGGAACAATGATCCCTAAGAAGCAAGCAAATGATGATGCTGGAGAAGCCCAGATGAAGGCGGAGAACATTGAACCCCTTGTTGCTTTTAGCAGGCCGACTCCAATTCCTCCTTTCCTTGGACCTCTAGTTGCTCTTTCATTGCTTGAATCATGGTCGAGACGAGATAGCAACGATGATTGACAGCTGACATGGCTAATGGCATATGCCTTCTCTGCCTATAGAAGTAAGAAACTTTTGAAGGTTTTAAAGTCTTGTTAACTGTGAAGTCTATCTTGTCTACTACCTTTATGTAGGAAAAATAAGTTGTTGAATTGGCAAGCTATTCAGATCTTCTACTTGTGGAACATCTCTATAATGTAAAGGAATAACTTGAAGATAAGTGTAAGAACGGTGATTGTGATACTCCATAACTTGCGGTACCAGGCAATAATTGGACCTATGCTTGGCTTGAGAACCAAATCGTAGATAGTTGGTACCACTTGGGGATTCATCAAGAACAACCCTGCATAGGAATTTTTTTGGCCCCGTTGAGAATATTTTCTTCTCTTGTTGGTGAAAGTATAAAGAATATTAAAGAAATTAACATACATGCTGCCTCAGGGAAAGTATCAAATACTGAAATGACTTTCTGGAACACGTCCTGCTTGTTGTCAAGAACATGAACACCACGTGTGTTAATGAAATAGGAACTGAACAAAAGACATCTTGGTGATGAATTAGATTGTATAATTTGCGTTTTTTCTGTAATATAGAAAATAGGTGGTGTTCATACCAAAGCAAAGCTTCCTGGTTTGATTGGCGATTCAATGATTACCTGAGCTTTCCTGTATAAAATTTCCATTTCTGGAACTTTTAGTACTTGTGCGGGGGACAAAGTAATAGTCTTAAAAGTTAACATGGCTTCAGAAAAGTTTGAATTTTACTTTATAATTAGATGTTCACCATCTCTTGATAACTCGTAGCAGCTGCAGCCTCTAGTGAAAGGAACTTGTTTCTTCTTCCACTCTGCATTTACCAAAATATAGTTTCTTAAGTTTCAACTTATATGCATTTTCGCTCTATGTTGCGCGGACTCTCCAAAATGTAGCCGTACCCGTGTCGGATCCTTCAAAAATGCACTACTTTTGGAGGATCCGACACGTATCCGGCCACATTTTCCGAGTGTCTGAGCAACATAGTTTTCGCTAAATGTGAAAAATAGGGGATTTGGCCTTGCCTAAGTGCCAGTTTACCACCGTTGTAAGATGAACTCCTTCGTAAATTTGTTCAATGCTGAACTTTGTGTTCTTACCCATGCATGTGGTTAGTTTCTCCAGAAATTTCATAGCCTCCTGCATATATTTGCAATAGGTGCTCAGGAATTGAACAAGTTTACTACAGTTTCATGTTTCTGAGAGAAGATTGAGGTTACCTTTTTCCCTTTGAATGGTCGAGTATAGGAGAAATCATCAAAGAAACAATCTTCAGATATGAGGAGTGCTAGTTGGTTCAGGTCGTTGTTGTTGATGCTAGAGTAGAATTTCGTGATTGTTTCGGATGGAGAACACGGACTCGTGCCATCATCATGATGTGACATTGCAAAAGGATTTGACATTGAAAATGTGACCAAACAGTTTGATTTTCTCTTGATGCCTCGTATATCAAGTTTTCGTTGTGATAGTATTTTAACTGGTTCATGGTTAGCCTTTAACAGAGGGATGCTCCGGCTACGCCTAAACTCTGGTTTGGACCATAAAATATGTTGGAGAAGTTGGCTGGAAAATGCCATTTTTAATTGATATAGTAGCACTATAGAAACTATAGTAAATCTATTTATTAACCCTGATTGAGAAAGTGTAAAGACTTTGGTTTATGCCTTGGCATTGAGGAAAGGAATTGCTGGTTGTCCTATTCTTTCCCTAAAATTGTTGCCTTGATGTTCTCTGCCTTGCTCTGTACTTGAGGAAAAGAATTGTACAAGATAACACGAGGTTTCCTTATTTCTTGGTTTATTTTCTTATCCTATTCTTTATTATTTTTCTTTTCCTTTTTTTTTGGGGGGGGGGG